>CM076578.1:1013555030-1013827770 GCA_034641835.2 Pinus albicaulis | reverse complement strand
ATGTATTCATAGTAATTAACTCTAGAACTCTCTAGTGTCTTTGGTGTTCAACATATAACAACAAGCCCCTCAATGCGAATATTTGGGGAATCTCATTGGTTGAGAACGTCTACAACTTGAAATACTGAAATTCACATAGGGTTCCAAACTGCCTTCAATATGCTTCGAGATGCTGCAAATTTAAACTATAAGAGCCTCTCAGTAAGCTCTCGAGTCCTTTTCTCGCTTTCAAATTTTCACTTCCATTTTTCTAAAATCAATAATATTTGAAATATTGGGAGCAATCACACCAACTTTCTTTGATGAGGTCGTTGGCCAGAAATCAAGCATTATTTTAAGAATTCATTAATCTCTGTTAGAAAAGAAAAACGTGCAATTGCAAAGGTAAAGGTGGATTTATGTGCCTTTTAAAGTCAAAGTCCTGATCGATTTGTGTCAAGATAAACATTAATCAATCGAAAATTAATAACGTCCACGTGATGTTTCTTAAAGTTTGAAACCATTTGAAAGAATATTAGATACCATGGATAAGAACATATAATAATGCTATAGAGGTGATGCAAATACTTAAATTTTGACTGTTAGAAAGGTCTTGATGGTTGTCATCAGCCAGAAAGAGGCGTTGTAGAGTTGCTACTAGAAAAATCTTCTACAGACAAGATAAACGAGTCCTTTTTCTACAGACAAGATAAACGAGTCCTTTCGATAATTAATTTTTCATGTATTCTGACATCTTGAAGAGTTGCAAAATTTTAGCAAAGTTTGACCAAATTTCTATTATGTCTCACAAAGATCCCATAGTGATACTTACATTACATTGCCTAAAATATGCACGTGAATTACATACCCTTTGATCACTGTCAAGTCACGGCTATAGCAAAAATTAAGTCTCAGCAATGTAGAATTCTATTGTATAAATGAGTTCTTGTTTCTTCCAGATTTGTTCTAGTAGTTGCATATCAGTTTAAAATGTATCATGGTGTCTGCTATTGTAATAAGTAACCAAGGAAATTTTTTATGCCAAACAGTGTTGCTTGGAGGATTGTATTTATTCTGATGTCTATTATCAGAAGTAGCAAAGTTATTGAGCATGCACATCTTTTGGCTTCAATCAGATTCATGATGTAAACAGTGACTGTGGAAACTAGAGAACTCTTAATGTCTAGGCTTTTTATTTTGTTCTACGATGGAATACTTTAATTTTGCCAGTTCTAATTCTCTGTCTTACAAAACTTCTAATTCTTAGTTGAGTACCTAGAAGGTTCTTGTAGAGCCATAGACATTAAGAAGCTTACCTTCCAACGTTGCCTTTGATTGCATCACTGCCGAGCAATGATTTTGTCTGAACATAATTACAAGAATCATATGCATATTAGTCTGGCTTCAAAGGTTGGAATCAAATCAATTATATTCAGATTAATTACAGTTACCAACAGCTATCTTTTCTATCATGTTCCCTAGTAAGATGTGTAAAAGGAAAAATATATGCCAAACTTAGAGACCTTCTGCTATCTTTTACTAGTTATGTTAATTGATCTTTAAATATACAAGCTAGTGCTCGAACAGTTGACCATTAAAGTGTTTCTGAGTTAATCTTTACTAAGAAACAAAGAAAATCTAACAATAGTTCAAAATTTGTCCTGAGGATGAACCACATTAGATGGTTCGAAACGTCAACCCTAATCTGATGATGTGATTAATCCGAAAGACTCATCTACAACAATATGGATTACAAAAGTCTGAAGTCAATAATTGGGTAAAATTGTTAACCATTGAGTCAGTATACTGTAATTCTCTCTACATGGATTTTCCCAAGGTTAAAAATTGTTGAGATACTCCGACTTGCATTCCTCAACTGCTTTTAATATTTGTTTTCTTTGATCTTCCTGGAATCTCATGTTTCTCATGACTTTTAATTCAAAGTATGGGAAGATAGTATTTGAATGCATGCAACTTGACTAAAAACTGAGCATATCATGTATTTTATACTAGGAGGCTTGTTTTATTTGATGTACATAAGTTCATAGCAAAGCTGAAACTTGGATTCTTCATGTGAATAGTATATAAAAGTTTAGTTCTGTTAGCAGTGGGCTTGTATGCTTTATACTGCAGTATCAAGGATACTGATTATTTGATAAAAAATACTCATGCTCACTCTTATGACCCTAATGGGAGTATTTTTGTGGTCAAATGTATATGTAATAAAGAATTCACATGCTCTATGGTATGACCCTAATGTGGTCAATGGTATATGTATGGAGAATGTTGGACCTGGGAAATGTGTGAGGATATTTATTATAAAGGTCAATAGAGTCATTATCAACCTCAGAGACCTGTGGTCTGTATTTATAGATATACTTAGGTTTTCTGGGAGTTCTCCTAATGTGTTAGGAGATATTGTGTAAGTCATCATTATGATATTTATGCGAGCTGTGCTCCACACCTATATTGTGTGTACATGTTCTGGGTAGGTTTATTATACTATTTTGTGTATTAGGCTAATAACACTCACATTTGCCTTGCTGGATGTTTGTTATGGCAGGCTGCGACTCTTCTTCGGTACCTGAGGGAGCCGCGAAAAGAAAGCCTTTGAGCAGCCATTGGAGTTCACAACATTATAAGAAAAACTCCACAGGGACGCTGTCTTGAAACATAATAAAGATAAACTATAGATTCTATATGAGTGAGGCTGTAAATAGTAAGAGTGTTTGTAATTATTACAAGTTGCGTGGGATCATATTGTATAGTCTAATCAGAATTGGCCTGTCCTTGACATATTTTCTATTACCTCTGGCGATCTTTTAGGACAAAATTTTATCATGTTCTAAGTTGACACCATAGCCTATGACGAGCTTTCCTGTGGCTCCTAGCGTTATTAAAAGTTCAAATTGAACCATGAATGGTTCAACTGAGCTCATAGAAATACATGTATTAGACAACAGTCCACTATAGTACCATTGCTTTCGATGCATTTTGTTCTTATTGTGTAGAGCGGGGGAAGGGGATAGTGTCGGTAAGCTTCTCTATCATTTTGAAAGTGCAACTTATTTTTTTTCACATGTTTAGGCTGTATCGTGTACATCAGGTTTGAAATACGCATGTATTTATGCAATTGATAGCTTTTGCAATATCTGCAATTGAGGTCTTGCAGATATTTTGCAAAGACCTGGAGTGTTTCATTCAGCTAACAATTGAGAAAAAAGTGTTTCATTAAGTTATTAATTTCTTACATGTATTTCCCTCTGAGCTATACTAGATCATTTAATTATGCAGAAATCTAGTTTAAGATTGACATGCTTGTAGATTGAAGGTGCCCAAACCCTTTTATTGGAGATTCATATTTGTACATCAGAGCTAATGCATTTCTTTTTTGGTCAGAAATGTTTGGCATTCTATTATCGTAGGCCTTTTCACTCTGATAAATTAGGGATCCACGGCCCATCTGCGTTTCATTCTACATCCTATCTCCACCATTTTCATAATGTCTACTATCATGTCTGGATAACTAATTGAATTCTTTAACACTGGCTATGGCATTTACACTCAGCATCACAAAATTCCATGACTCTTGGTCCAGGTTACAACTGTTACAAAAATTATTTACAAATAAAAAACCAATCTCCTTCTATTACGTAGGTGCCTTAGATGTTGCCTCAAGTGGAGTTCCCAGTTTTAATTTCAATGGGCCTAATGATGGCCCTACCATCATCGGATTCTGATTTTCGTTCTGCTATCAATCTGGCCAGACTTCTCCATCTTGTTCATCCATTCCCCTGGTTTAGTTATAAACTTTATGTTGGTTTCCAAGTAAAAATGCCACTAATCTGGATTCTTAATCACATTCACAAACTGGTGATGGAGTTTAATATTCTCTCTAAACATTGAAACTCCAAATCCAACCAATTTCTGTTTGAGTTGTAGGCTAGCCCATGTTACCAACAAAAATATGTTTCTGCTCTCTCTGGCCCTCGTGGGTCTTGGTTATGTAATTTTTGGATGGGTTTTCATGATACTTGTACTTCATTTCACCCCTGTTTACAGTATTCCCCCAACTTTTTCCACTGCGACAAGCATTTTCTCTCTTACCCAGTCACAGTCTTATCTTCAAAATGGTGTTGTAGTTGCTCTAATTCATCTGTGTAGAAAATGGTTCTTCTTTCCCAATCCTCTCGCTAAGCTATTTTGAGACTTGAGTTAATGGTTCATTTCACTCCTATCTCTTCCCCAGCATGTGCAACAATGCTACTTCTCCCTCAACTAGGTTGGAGCTAATGCATTGCTAGTACAAGCTGTCTAGATTTGAATTTTGAATACGACAATTGAATATGACGACCGGAGTCTTTATCAACTTGATGATTCAATTTTCACAGGATTTTTCTCAACCCACTTAATTTTATTATGTCAACTGGGCTAGGAGAAAAGTGCATGAGCAGGTTATCAGGCGGAGAAAATGTTTTACTTTTTGGTAATGTGATGTGCACTGTGGGGTTTATAATTCTCTACAAAATGACGTTTCCAAATAAATAAAAAAATCAGAATTCTTTTCCACATTCTGGTAAAAAAAGAAAAAATAAATTAATTATTTTCAACATTCTTGTTGATGTACCTAGAAATCTATAAAATCTCTTTTCTTCAACAGAAACCGCCCAATTTTTGTGTGCAGAAAACACTTGGGATCTGTCGCTTTGGGTATTGCTATGAAACACTTGGGACATGTTGCTTCGGGAATTCCCATGATGAAACACTTGGGAGATTTCGCTCTGGGAATTCCCATGTATGTGAGAGAGGTGCAATGTTCATGGGCTAAAATGTTGGGAATCAAACTTGATCCAGTGCTGGAAAACTCCACCAGTGTACTGCTGACCTATAACCAAATAAACCAGGAAATATATAAACCTCGGCAATAAACAGATTGAACAGAATATTATGAATCCTGAGGGGTCACCGACATGATTTTGGCATGCTTGTAGGGGTCACCGACATGCTTTTGGCATGCAAGTATGCGGAGGCCTCTGTTCCTGTGGTTGATAACTTCGTTCTTATCTCTGACAATGCGTACACTAAAGGATAAGTTTTACAAATGGAGAGATTGATACTTAGTACTCTGCACTTCAATATGGCAGTGCCAACTCCTTATGTCTTCATGAAGAGATTGCTGAAGGTAGCTCAATCTGATGAAGAGACAGAGAGATCGTCTTTTTTCTTCATGGAGCTCTTCCTGGTGGAGTACACTATGTTTAGATATCAACACTCCATGCTTGCGGCGGCTGCAGTTTATACTGCACAATGTACCCTGAAAAGAATTCCATGTTGGAATGGAAGTATTGAATGCAACTTTGGGAATCTGCCAAGCTGATGGTGCATTATCATTAGAAGGCAGGGGAAGGGAAGCTTACTAATGTTCACAGGAAATACTCTGCCTCCAAATATGACCGTGTAGCCAAGATAGAACCAGCTACCTTTATTAGAGACATGGTCCTTTAGGATACTCACAGATTAACAATCATTTTATACAAAAATCCGAAACATAAGACATTTCAGAAATCTTGACAAAATATCTTAGAGAGTGCATAATTTAATCAAAGCTCTAGTAAATTTCCCTTCATCATAAATTCTAACAGAATGTTATGCATTAGAATATAACTAATCTCCAACAAAATAAAAGTAGCAGGGGTTTCCACATATAATCCCATCAGCAAGAAATCATTAAAAAGAAAAAACCCAAACATGCGACATTCAAGACAGCTTGAGAAACATTCTTTGAGAATGCATAATTTAATCAAACCTTAATTAAATTTCCCCCTTATTCCAAACTCTAACAGAGTGCCATGCATTAGAATATATTTAACCTGTAACTGATCTGCAACAAAATAAAAATAGCAGCGATTTCCACGAATATAAATTTGGATTTTGTAATTATAACAACCAACCGCCATGTAAACCTAAGAAAACCAGAGAGGGCGCTAATCAAAGCTAGCCCAACATGGATAGGACCCTATGTTAATGAATAGAAACCAAAAGTGGAGACAAATGTAGAATACTAACCAATTCGGTGACAGGAACGGGAAACCCATGTTGGGTGTAGCCTTGCGTTAGTGCTTTGGCATCATCGCAGGCCTGCAAAAGAGATGCATAAGTATTGAAATCGACTAAGATTCCCTTCTGATGCATTTGATGGAGTACACCCAGAGCTTCGTTCCATTGGCCTCGCTTGCACTTGCTGCAAGATGTTGATGATCCAGGTACCGAGGTCGACAGCGGCAATTCTGAATCAATGTTTTTTGTGGGCATTTTCATGGCAATCCTCCTTGGCGGGAAAATGAAATTTCAAATGAAAAAGGTCAATGTGAAAAAAAATATTATTTGAATATAATAAATATTTTAATTTTTTAAAAAGTTATAAATGTTTTGATGTTTTTCAAAAAGAAAGGCAATTGTATTCGTAAGTTATTTTGTTTTCTCCAAGATAGTATTAATAAAAAATAGATGTTAATAACCAATTTAACACATCACCCACCTAAGTTGACCACCTTGACAAAATATTGGTTTTTTCAATGAACTAAAATGTTTTTAATGAACACAACCAAATGTGCATGATGTTGAACAAGTAAACCAACATGACATACTTTTAACAATAGTAACAATGTGTGCAATCTGTGGATTGGGAAAACCAAACTAACATACTTATGATAATCAGAATCGACCATACATGCCTATTGTGATCAACCCTTCACGAGTTCTGTTGATTTTGTGCAAAATTAAGCATGTCATGCAACTCCTATAAGAATAACTTTGATACATATACAAATTAAGTTTGTATTTACTTGTTAGAATTGTGTTAAAGTGTTTCCCCTTTAAATGTCAGAGGTTTGAATCCAAGGGAAATTAAGGTATGTATACCTCCATGGATTAAATAGTTAAATCATTGCATGAAGGGCATCCATTGTCCCACGGACAAGGGGGTCTCACATGCCAATTTAGCATATTCCTATATTATAACTTTATATTAAATACTATTATTACTTTCTTTTGTTAATATGAGTGATTTTAATATTTACTATACAGTTAAGTAGATTACCCCTTGACTAATTAGTGAAGTATTTAATATTGGATGAGAGAGTTGTAAGGTTGAAATTTCTATACCTCGTGTTAATTTGGGTATTTGTATCATTTCAATGCAAAATTGGATTTCATACATATCCATGGATCCATTAAAGCCATTTACACATGCCAACCAAAGACATTCAATAGTTGGGTTAGAACTAGCGGTTGGGAGGAGTTCATTATCATATTCATCCAAGGGTTTCCATACTAGAGAAATTAGGGTATGTGTTTGATTTATGGGCTAATGTTTGAATGATAAGAGGAGACGAGTTAGTGCAAGTCCTTCTTATGGTAAGGCCCTGCACCTCTTCCTTTATTTCTTAAAGTAAACTTGAAAGAAGTGATTACAAATATATGATACATATAATGTGCAAACCATTCACAACATCACGACATTAAACATTTACACGAGATGCAACTTATTTCATGTTCAATAGATTTTTTCTTTTAAAAAAGAAATATATGGTACCATGATATAATATATTGATTCACCAACATTGACCACCAAACAAATGACCTAAACAACAAATGTTATGTATGGTGAATATCATCCACCATAAACTATGATTATTAGCCACTCTGACACCCCTAAGTTTATGGTCACTCATTGAACATGACTCCAAGAGTTGTTTCGAGCTTCTTAAACTTATTCTTTCCCAAAATACTGACAAGGATGCCTCATTAATGTAGCCTTTTTGTCTGCGCCTTTCATCAAATTCTCTACAACCACGTTTTTATGTTATCCTCAATTAACATTTCAATTCCACGTATTTTCTTATTGCGTGTTTTAAAGGATTTCCTTCATTCTCATGGCAGACACAGAGTCGCATTCATGGGTCCTTCTGTGTTTTGGGGACCATCTCATTACTTGCAGTGATTTCTCTCTAAATCAACACATGGCAAGCGTGGTATGATCAACCAAAACATATTAGCACCTAAAAGGCCATTGATTTTGAGTTAATCCCTACCCTACGACATCGTAAAATTTTTGGTTTGAATAAATTTTGTCAATGAATAACATCATTGTGAGTAAAAAGGTAATGCAGTTTGGCTTGGCATCTGCTTGTAGCATTAGGGGATTTAATGGGTTAGGGGCTAAGGGTTTAGAGGTTTAGGGTTTAGGGGTTAAATGAGTTAGGAGTTTAGAGGTTTAGGGGGTTAGGGGATTTAGCAGTTAAGGATTTTACGGGTTAGGGGATAGGGGTTTATAATGGGGTTAAGTTTAGCGGGTTAAATGGGTTAGGGTTTTAGGGGTTTAGGGGGTTAAATGGGTTAGGGGTTGGGAATTAGGGTTTAAGGGGTGAGGGGTGAGGGGTGAGGGGGTTAAATGGGTTAGGGGTTTAGTGGTTTAGGGGGTTAAATGGGTTAGGGGTTAGGGATTAAGGGTTTATAGGTTTAGGGTTTATGGGTTGAATGGATTAGGGGTTGGGAATTAGTGTTCAAGGCGTTAGGGGTTAAGATGATATTTTCGTTGGTCTCTGTTTGTGCACAATAGTTCTTTATTATTTGTATCTCAATGTAACAATTTTGTAGGTAACGTTGCTTGTTGCCCCTCTGGATCGCTGTAGAAAAGCTTAAGTTCGAGTGTCCCACATTCACGAGAAAGTTGGCGATTATACTCTTGCTCCACCTGATTGTGTCTTGGACATACCCTTGTTTGTTGCAAAAACATCCTAATGTTGTTTACCTTGTCCCTTAACAGACCAAGGAAATAGATGAGACTGAGAGGAATGGAAATCACTACAAAGTTGGAGAGCGTACAAAATACTAGGATGATTTAAAGGATAAGCTTGAAGAATGTAACAATGGTGAAACAACTAAAAGTTGTCCCAAACAAACAGTTGATAATGTGAAACCTTATTCTGTACTAGTCAAGCAAGACTACATTCGTGTGAGAGCAAGAAGAGGAAAAGATATCGATAGGAATAGCCTGGCAAAGAGGGTTCGGTTCACTCTTTTTAATGAAATATTTGATCTATATTTTGTATATCGAAGATTAACCATTTTAATCTTGCCAACAAGGGGGAATTAACCCGATCGTAGGTCCCAACTAGACCTTCTCTCGTTTGGAATGGATAATCCCAACAAGTTTTAAGGATTGTTATAAGGGTTAGGGGAATAATGAGTTAGTGGTTAAGGGATTAGGGATTAGGGGCTTAGGGCTTAGGGTTAGGGATTATGGGAATAATGAGTTAGTGGTTAAGGGGTTAAGGATTCAGGGGTTAGGGGTTGGGGGATTTAGGCGCATTTAGGGTTTAGGGGAATAATGAGTAAGAGGTTAAGGGATCGAGATTGGGGTTAGGGGAATAATGAGTTAGTGATTAAGGGGTTAGGGATTGAGTGGTTAGGGGATTTAGGCACATTTAGGGGTTAGGGGAATAATAAGTTAGTGGTTAAGGGATTAGGGATTGGGGGCTTATGGGTTAGGTGATTTAGGCGCAGTTAGGGGTTAGGTGAATAATGAGTTAGTGGTTAAGGGATTAGGGATTAGGGGCTTAGGGGTTAGGGTATTTAACCTTTAAGGATTTTAGGGGTTAGGGGTGAGGGGTTAATGGGTTATGGATTGAGAGTTATTGGCTTCATGTTGGAAATTCATGTGAAAAATAATTGTGCATTGGAGTTCAGAGGTGGTGAAAGGATAAGGCAAGGGAAGATGAGGGAGCCCAACATTATTAGACTCCTAAATATGGTTTGCTGTTGGTCCTGATGGTGGCCTCTTAAGAGGAAGCGTAAACTTCGCAGGAGGTTTACGGAGGGAGTGGCTTGTGTGTGCTTGTCGTGGGAATTTGCTGGTGCAGTGTGTTCAATCGGTCCCTGCTGCTCATTTTCTTAGCCATTGACTACGTCTGGGTTGAGGATAGGAAGTTGAAGGGAAGTGAGATCACTCATTTTAATTTTTCTTGGCTTTCAGTGACCCTGTTTTTTCGTGATAAGAGAGGAAGCTAGAATTTGCAGTCCAGGAAACCTCGAGGGTGGTGGCAGAAAACTAGTTTCTTTTCCAAATTTCGTGCCCTCTAGCATGGGTGTGACGGTGTTTGGTGGATTGGTGTGTGGTCTCTATGTGGAGAATTTGGAGGCTGGTCACTACCCTAGGGGAATTTTATACGCTCAGGTGTCAGCTACTTTGTCATCATTTGTTGTTCAAGTTCCTGTGTTCGTTTGGTGGGTGATGGTATTTGGTTTTGCTAGTGGTGGAAGTATTTATCTGGTAGTGGGAGGTATCTTTGTGCTTCCTTGTGGTGGTGGGAGACGACATTTGGCTCCTTCGCTGGTGGTGTTTCTTTTCTATAGTGGGGGGTCTAGTCTCTCGACTCTGCACACAGCGGGGTTCCTCAACCTTGGCGAATTATGAAGCCTCTGGTGTGGTGTGGGTGTTCTCCTTCCCCTGTCATCCATGGCCCTATGGGGTGGCAGACTCAGAAATAATCATGGTGGCTCCACGCTAGGGTGGAAAGACTGCGGGGTGTGCGTGACTCGCTAGTGTGGGTGCGCATGGGGGTGGTGGAGGAGGTAAGTGGGGGGATAATAGAGGTGGGGGTTTGAGGGATCAAAAGCAGAGTCGTTAGGGTGGAGGAGGCCGTGGTGGCAAGGGGAATCATGGGTTTGATTAATTTGAGGTAAATGAGGGGTAGGTTATCCAAAATTTTTGCCTAGAGAACGGTCGTGCACTTATCAACAACCTGATAGAAAGAGTGGACACAACTGAGAGATTATGTCATGAGGAGCATGCAGAGCAGATGGCAACATTGGACTGAATGCACTATTTACAGTTCCAAGTCTGGGAGAGACTGGTAGTTATTTGGAGAGGCCAAAATCAACTCACTGAGAAAGTAGAATAGCTGGAGACTTGGCTGGCGCACTTTGAAGGGCACGATCAGTGTGACTTCTGTCCTCCACCACATCTAGGAACAACCCCGGACAACCCTGCATCCATCACGTTGGACGAATAGTATGTTATTTGGTGTTCTTTGTGTTTTATATGTGTTTTGGTGCCTCTGGCTCAACCATTTATGGACAATGTCCCTAGTCCCTCTTTTGCATTTTTTTGCATCTGGTGAAAATTTTTGTCAACAAACCAAGTCGAGGTGAGATCACCTGCTTTGTAATTGGCTATATGTACTCCTTTTTTCCTACATGAATATAACATTGACTTACAAAAAAACAAAGGTTCATACATCATTAAAAATTTAATTAAGTTTCATACTTAAATTAACAAATGTTCATACCTATTTACTAAATAGGTCTATAAATATATATTATAGGTTTATCTATTTAGTATTTATCAAATGTAAATATGATGATTTAATATACTAGATTTAAATGAACTCACATGTTTAACATAAGAAATGTTATATTTTTCTAGTTATTAAATGTAAATATGAAGATTTAACCTTAGATTTAAAACAACTCACACTTTTAACATAAATCAATGAAGTTTAAAAATTAAACTTTATGGCCAAATATTAAATATAAATATAAATATTAATTTGGATATCTAATTAATATAATTACCTTTACTAAAATTATAATGAAGGCATAATTAGTGTAAAGTTGATAGATGATACATGCAATTATGTTAATTGTAGATGAATCCATCTGCATTGTTAAACTTTAGAGACCAAAAGGTATTCATAATTTTAACACTGTAAATTCAGAGACCCCTTTGTCTCTGAATTTTAACACTGCAAATGGATTCAGAGACACCTATAGTGAAATGTAACACTTTGGTACCAAAATTTAAAATTTTCATATATGGAGTGACATAATTAAAAATTACCGACATAAATGACTAATTCATATACTTTTTGTACTCGTTATTTGGCCATATTTTTATTCTTGGACTATAATAGTCATTTATATTAATCATTATTAATTTTGTCCCTTATTATCTAGTCATATGTTTTAATCCTAGACTAATCATCAAAATCGTCACAAAAGTTGTAGTCCTTGGATAGAGCTTTCTAATGATGTATCATGTGCGTCAAACGGAGATAGTATGCCAAAGTTACGTCCCTGGGAAGTTGAAACACCAATTTACCCAAACGGGGCCCATAGTTTTGGCGCTTCATCTCCTAGGGTTAGGTTTTTGGGATGTTTAGGGTTCTCCAGTGTTTCTCAATAATAAATAGGCCCTCGCGCCTCATTGTAAAGCAGTTCAGAGGTCTGTAGCCACCACATCTCTTCTCAGAGATAGCTACCAGTACCCTAGCTAGTTTATTTCCATTGTCTGTAAGCAAATTTCAGTTCTTTGATATTAATGAAATGAAGTGTTATTTCCGCTGCATCTCTGTATTTATGGTTATGTGTTTATTCTGTTGCGTTCCTGCATAAATCCGGATCAGACACGATATAAGGTATCTTCGACAATGCGATATGGTTGAGATTGATGCCGAACATGATGTCGAGCATCCTTCGTCAACTTGGAACGGAAAGTGGGTGTATGAAGGTACATGATGATGTCATCATACCATGGATCATGAGGGCTGATAAGAAAGAGTGTTTCATCTGGGATATGATCCTCGGATTGGGATGGAACAGAGTCTGTCGGGAGAGAGCAGATAATATCAACAAAAACCAATGATTTCGTCGATTTGGCAGTGGTGAACTCCAAATAGAACTATTGAAGGATGAAAATTCATTTAGAGTACTTTCCCCCAGCAATATTCGAGATAAGATGTATGTCATGGGGTTGCAGTCAGAAATCACGGTTACCGTACGCAACATGATGTAATGGCGGAACCGTTGAATGGCCTGGATCGCGACAAGCACCAACTTCTTGACGTGGGCATAGCATGTTTCAGTGTCGAGAAGATTCTGAGATAGATAGTAAACTACATGTTCATTTCCATCGTCATCATCCTGAACTAGAACCATGGAAATTGTGCTAAACGCAGTGGCCAAATAAATGGTAAAATTGCGATGATAGTCGGGAGGACGTATTAACGGAGCGTTGATGAGCAACGTTTTAAGCTTATCAAAGGAATGCTGGGAAATCTCATCCCAATGGAAGGGAACGTCCTCTTTCAAAAGTTGCGTAAAACCCTTGGCCACTTCTACATAGTTCGGAATAAAGCGACGTAAGAAGTTGGCTTTCCCCTGAAGGCTCTGAAGTTGATGCAGCGAGGATGGATATGGGAGGTTAACTATGGCCTTGACCTTGAGGGGGTCAAGGTGAATTCTGTCTTTGGATACGATAAACCCCAAAAGACGACCAAAATCCACGCAGAAGACACACTTGTGAGGATTAAGCCTGATATTGTAACGTCTACAGTGGAGGAAGATCTGGCGGTGGTGTTCAGGATGGTCTTCACGCCGAGCTGAATGATCCAGCAAATCGTCTAGATACGGCTAAACAATGTGACGTATGTTATGAAAATCATAAGACATAGCACGCTGGAAGGTGGCCCCAACATTTTTTAAGCCGAATGGGAGCTTCTTGTAGGCAAATGTGCCCCACGGACAGATAAAGGTGGTCTTATGTTGATCAGCGAGTAAGATATTAATTTGATTGTAACCCGAGAAGCCATCCATAAGGGAATAAATCTCACTCCCAGTCATCGATGATATGATCTATAAAGGGAGTGGGGTAATTGTCCTTAGGACAAGTCCGATTGATGTCTCGGTAGTCAACATAGACCCAAATAGTGCCCTGCTTCTTATCTACAGGGACAATATTAGAAACCCATTCTGTGAGGGGAATTGGATATATGAAGCTCACATTAAGAAGTTTTTCAACTTCTACCTTTATAGATGCGGCTTTTCGGGGATGCACTAGGCGCACACGTTGACGCACAGGTTTCGCACCTGGATAGGTGGGAATTTTGTGCACGACTATACCAGGATCAATCCCAGGAATCTCTTCATAGGACCATGTGAAAACATCTTTGAATTTGTGAAAAAGGCTCGTGTATACTTGAATCTCTTCGGGAGAACAACTAACTCCCACGTGAATGTTCTCAATGACCCTTGGTTTGACGGAGATGTAGATAGGCATGGTTTGTGTGATGTTACTCAGATTTCCCTCCGAAAGAACCTCATGGGTCAATATTGGCATTTGGAGAGGCAGAGTGGGAACCTGAGATGCGAAGCGCTCTAAACAATTAGACATTGCCCTCGAGCTGGGTATGAACGAGGAACGATGATGTCCATCGCTCCACGGCAAATCTTCAAGAGACATCGTTTCAACGATAGCTTCGTCAGAGGGGAATACTTCTCTTAAAGGATCGGGAAAATCTGCATCACCGAGCCAAGGGGATTGAGAATATACATCTAGAGCCATGCTCAAAGAGAGGAGGATCTGATGCAGCGACGATCTTGCAATAATTGATCTCAACTAGAGTCAAAGGCATCGATTCTCCAAAAGAGGTCACCTATTCAAGCGAAGGGATAATCCAAGGGTTGTCTGACCTAGAGATCATGTTAACTTGAATGGTGTGCGGTGGTGGCGCGGGAAAAATACCCATGAGGACGAGGTCCTTGAAAAGACCGGGTCCTACACTGTTAGGGGGATTGGGAATTTGGTCCACGTATGGTACGTTGTTCTCGGAGGATGAGGTGAAGAAAGACAACTGATCAACAGTGATAATTTTTCCCTCACGAGGAAACTTCAGAAGCCAGAAGAGGGTGGACGGAACGCAT
Source organism: Pinus albicaulis (assembly GCA_034641835.2). Taxonomy (NCBI): domain Eukaryota; kingdom Viridiplantae; phylum Streptophyta; class Pinopsida; order Pinales; family Pinaceae; genus Pinus; species Pinus albicaulis. The sequence goes on along the minus strand of CM076578.1, from coordinate 1,013,813,028 downwards.
AGCATGGCGTGAGTCTAGCTGTGATCGAGAAGAAGATTATAGTTGAGTTTGGTGTCAACTACTTCTACTTCCACGTTGACTATCTTACCTTGTAATGTGATCGATAAACTCTTGAGAACACCCAGGGGTTTTGATTCCCTACCATCAAATTCCTTTAGGGCATTGGGAGATGAAGTAAGAGCTGGAGAGCCAATGGGTTTCCAGCAGGTAGATGACATAACACAGGTGGAATCACATTCGTCCACAACGGCTCTGTGAATGTTGAGGCCATTGATACCGACTTGTATAACGAGAGCGATTTGATGTGGAAGTTGGGGGACAAAATTTTCCAGGTCGAAGGTGAGAAGACTAGAATCGGCAGGATCAATTCCACCGATTGCGGACAACATAGCACTTCCAACACAGACATTGCAGAAGGCACCTGTGCTAAATCCTCAACAATGTTGTAATGCTGAGCAGCACGAGTGTTTGGATTATAGGAGTATTTTAGAATAAAACCTTTGGATGGTGGCATTACAACGAGTTCAGTGCTGGGCTTCTCAATTTCTAAAGGACTAGAGACAGGTGGGGGAGGTGGGCCATCAACGACTTCCTTCACAGCTGCCTGGCGTGATCCAGCATAATCCTTCGAATGAGTGGCAATTGAGACAGGTGCAACACCATCATAAAAACTTGGGACCCAAATGGAGCAGATGGTGAAGGTTGCTCGACCATCTGGGTCTGCTGAGATGGAAATGGTTCTTTGAGAACTGCCGGAGTCCCCTTAGAGCCTTGAAGCAGTTGACTAACCTCAGATCGCCGAGGAAAATATTTGGTGTAGTGGTCTCTGTCACAGATCAGGCAGGGATATTTCGGTTTCTGTTGGGAACCATCATCAACACGAGGTTTAGAGGACTCTAGTTTCGGGGCATCGGATTTGGATTTTCCTTTGCCCTTCTTCTTCCCTTTGGAGGTCTTTTCCGTAGGATTTTCCTGAACGACATTGACCTCTGCGGTCTTATCAGAATCTGGAGGGGCGGGAAGAGCAGAATTATTGGAAGAATTCGACTTCTGCTTCCCATTTGAGGAATTTCGAGAAGTCTGAGAAACAGAACAAATAACACCGTCCATCGATGGGGTAGCTGGTGCTTTAGAGGTCCCTGGCCATGGGGCATCAGTCAAGATATCATATAATGTGCCAGACTGAGAGTACACCAAATCGAGGTACTAGGTACGAGTGATGGCTTGTTCTTCGGTTACACATGCCCCCATAGCAATATCTTGAGCGATCTTGTTAACAAAGGAGGTAGTGAACCAATGAGTTAGAAGTTGATCAGGAATATCAAACTTTATCAGTCGACGACGACGTCGCCACTCATGAATATGATCAGATATGTGAGTGGCTTTATCCTGCTTCAGAGAAGTCAGGAGATGCATTCCGACTTCGTAACAAACCGGTAACTGGAAATGTGTCAGAAAAGCCATAGCAAGAGTATTAAAATCTTGAAAGATATCGCGAGGTAGTTCTATATACCACTTAGCATCAGCATCGGTAAGCGTGCGCTGAAAAAGACGTAGACGAATCGAATCATCCACCCAAGAGTTTGAGGAACACCATAGATGGTAGGTCATGACATGTGCTTGGGGGTCTTCTCTAGCTTTACCCTAAAATTTAGGACAGTCACCAGGCACCTTGGTCGGAACCGGAGGCCAATATTGATTATGGAGAATCGGATCATTGGTCAATTTCGATACATCCGGAAATTCCAACGTGGCAAGGAAAGGTAACCAAAGATTAAATGGCATGCCAGGTCCCTGATAAGAACCTGTACCTGTACTCCACCCTGGTTGAGCATAAATTTGCCCCATTGGTTCTGTCCTGGAGGATTCTGACCATAGGGGGTGTAAGCCGTATAATTAGGTTGATACGGTTGTTGATAACTAGTGTAAGGGGGTTGATAACCAGGGTACTGACCCTGATTATATGTAGGCCCCGTTTGAGCAGTGTATGGATTTGACTGCTGAGTATAGGTATAGCCTGGTTGTTGAAGGTAATAACCAGAACCTTGGGGCGGGTTGTAAACCGGTCGAGACTGACCTTGAAGGTAATAACCGCCTTGGGGTCGAGCGGGCTGCTAGTAAGTGGGGCCTTGCTGAGCTTGATAAGTTGGGCTCACAGGCAGATTCGACTGCGACATAGAATAAATCGGCTGTCGAGCAGGGTTAATTGGATGTGCAGGCTATCTTGGTTGAACAGGTTGACCTGGCTGGGCGGGCTGCCCTGGTTGAACAGGTTGGCCCGGCTGAACAGGTTGTCATGGTTGAACAAGTTGACCTGGATGGTGAAGGACACCAGGCTGTATCGGTTGAGCAGGTTGGCCTGATGGCGGGATAGGGCCAGGTTGTGCCTGATAACCAGGTTGACCTGTAACAGGACCATAAGATGGCCCTGGCTGTGCAACATTCGGACCAATGGGAAACTGAGGTTGCTAAGGTTGCACCATAGGTTGAGAAGGATGGATTTGCCCCCCAGGACTGTACAATGGTCCAGGTTGATACCCCGGTTGGCCTGTGGTTCCTTGAGGTTTCCCTGGTTGGACCATAAAGTGAGGCTGTAGAGGTTGGCCCTGAGGATTGTAGGACGACCCTTGCGGACCATACAATAACCCCTGTTGGCCTGAAGGTTGTCCTTGTAAGGGTTGTCGTTGCGGGTCATACAAGTAACCAGGCTAGCCCGAAGGTTGACCCTAGAAGGGTTGTCCTTGTGGGTTGGAAGGTTGCCCAGCCTGGGCAGATAGAAAACCATGAACTTACTGATAAGCCTCTGGAGCAGGAAAACGTAGAGGGTTACCTTCTCATCGTACTGATATGGAAAAACATAGATAGGTGTACCATCCGATCCATAATGGGAAAAATAAGGATGGTTGGGATCTTGGGAGGACTGACCAACCTCGGAGTTTGACAACTGTAAGGACAACCGATACTCCTTGGGAGAGATATTTTCTGGAATAGCAGAAGCTATGTAAATGTCTTCAGGAAGCGATGAGGTCCTGGTGGACTGAGTAGTAATAGCAGGCGTAGATTCAGCTATGCGGACAGTAGGCCTAACAAGTATGATGTGACATGAGGAGATGACATGAGAGGTGTCGATGGCGACATCCCTAATGAAGGAATAACTGGCCTCGTGGACGGAGTCGATATTCCCATAGAGGCCACAGCGGCCATGACCTGACTTAAGGACCTATATCCAGCTGGAAGCGAAGGACTAGGTGAAGACATGACAGAAGACTCGGGGTTGGTTTTTGGAAAAAGCTGGTAATCTTCACCAGATGTAGGAATTTCCTCACTAGGAGAAGGACTAGGTGAGTCCATATCTGACCCTGCCGCTAGATCTTCTAAAAGATGGTGAGGACTAGGAGGTATAATGGCAGCCAAGAAAGGAGATCCCGATGTAAGAGGAGGGAAATATTCCCCTACTCCAAATCCAAACCAGGCGTTGGATAAGGGCCAATTGAACTCAACTGGTCCACCAATGGGAAGCTTAGATATGACCGGTCCCCCATCGGGAAACTCGGATATAATAGGCTGCTGAGGTTCAACAGAGGACTAAGAGACCTTTGATGAATCATCTGTGTAAGGACTACCAGTAGACAAAACTAAGGGTTCTGCCACTCTGACAGTAACGAAAAGAGGAAGAGATCAAACAAAAACACACAGGATAAAACCAAGGCAAACAATCAAACGGCCGAAAAACAATCTCTAAAAGGGTGTGTGATTGTAGGTGATTAATTTTACCACATTGAAACTTGGAAATTTTACTGTTTCATGTTTTAAGAGTCTAGAAACGAGAAAAAGATGACTCTATCTCTTTGAATTTGGAAACAAGCATGAAAGGGCAAGCGCTTGATGATATTTTCAAATTTAATGAGTTAGAAAAGATCGAAATGACTACTCTGGTAATCTAGGTAGATGGGTGTACCAGATATCCGTGAAATTCCATATACACCTTGGTTAAAAAATGAAAGAGAAATCAACCAAGGACTTGACGTATGTGCAGGTAATCTCCTCGAATTCTATGTCCGGTGTATCACGGGTATAAGGCGGTAGACTCGGATTCCTACGGATAAAGGATAGCAACCTAGTGGGGTCTCCCTTTATATATGCGACGGTAGAAGGAGCACAAGTTTGTACTAGTGCTATCTAAAGCCAAAAGGCGAACGACAACTACTAGGTTTAACGACGCCGGAACACGTCATTGGCCTAGACCTCTAGATATTTCGTTAATGTTTCAATGTTGCCTTAAGGTAAATTGAATAAATTTTGGAGTTAATATTCAATTATGTTTCAATTTCAGGCCCTACCGAATGTTATGTCTCAAGAATCCTCTAAATTCACACTACATGCCACAATATATCACTTTGTTCGATGAAGAACTAACTACGGGAAGGTTGAGATATTTTCAAAAAATAACAAAATGATCAGAAAACATCCACTACTGCCTCTAATGCACGCTAACAAAATTAAAATTTTCCCTTTAGAGTTGTATAACACTAATAATGCAGAAAAGCTTTCAATTTTCACTAACTAATCAAAAGCAAAGAGATTTGTTTTTGTATTTTCAATGTTTTAGAGAAAAATGCACCAAAAGACATGAAAAACTAATAAAGAGACCAATTTGAGAAATGATAGCGAAAGAGTAAAAACAAGCAAGTTCATTCAATGCAAAACACACAACCAGAACTCAAACTGATGGAAAAATCACTCAAATCAAAGAGGAATCCCCAAAGGCTCATACAAACCGTGTGATCTAGGCTCGAAATGAGACAAAATGAAACTTGAATGAAAAAGAGAGCAATCACTCAAATAATGCAATGATACAATGAAAACCAACCGAAGGAATGCAAGGAAGTGAAAACGAAGTTGATTGAACCAACGAAAACCAAAAACTCCCACGGGAGGCTCAGCACACAATAACACCCAGATGCCCTAGGGTAGAATGTAAAACTGAAGGTAGAGGGCAAACAAGTTGAGGATATAGGTCAAATTAAGTCAACAAGGACTTCAAGACACTCAGACAGTCAGAAAAATGACACCAAAACCAAAAATCAGACTCAGAGGGCTCAAAAACAAGTAAACCCTAACACCAAATAGGGTTGGCACGATTGTTTGGCTATATTTGGCACCAAAACAGGGTTGGCGCGGGGCCCTAACTAGCAACAAGTGCCAGTCGGCATGAATGTCAGGCTAAAAAGCGCGCCAATCGAGTTTACTAAGGACAAGAATGAAAAAGAGAAAATAGAGAGTAGATCAGGTATGGTGGGGCTGAGCAAATGTTTTACACCAGAAGGAGACAAACCAGAAGAGAAAATCAAGCAGACACAAGCCAAAAACAACCGAAAGAGACAAGACAAACTCCAATCTATAATCCCCAGCGAAGTCGCCAGTTTTTTGGAGAGGTAAATCCCCTCTACAGAAAGAGGCGATCCCTACTAGCCCAGATCGGGTCTAGCAACAATTAGTCACGTAGTGACGCAGGTCTCTAGTTACAAAAAATGACAAAACATAACAAATTGCCTACCTCAGGTCCTACGCAATGATCGTCGAAGAAAGGATGACGCTTCCCGTCCTCCACTTTGGCAGATCACGATCCTTCCGCTTAACATGTTCGAACACCTGCACACATGCGAAGAAACACAATGATACATAGCATAGAATCTAAATATTGTAACCATACATCAGTCAGAGAGGATGTAATTCATTGCATCAAAGACAAAGACACATGAATGAAACCATAATAAAAGTCGCTTATCATTAAAATAACAAAGGAAAGATACAACCTAAAGCTCTGATGCTAGTTCTTCCTTCGGCGGGGCTGACAACAGAGCACGTCTCAATGAAGCTCGTCGAAAATGGGACAAAGCTCTCTCTCTTCGACTTGGCTCTCAAAGGCTGTCTGGCAATAGTCTCCTTACTATAGGTTCAACTCTTGCTTCTAGCTTGCTAAGGGAAAAAGGCAAGCTTATGTAGATGGTGGAAGGGGAGCTGGGATCCCTACAATTATGGGATTGGCCCTATCCTTAAGGAAGCTTCCATGATAGGTGGAAAACCACCTCCCCTACATGGAGATTCGAAGCCAAACTTCCCAACTCATTTTAGAGACTTGTTCAGGAGTTTGTTGGAATCAAACTTCCGCCATTTATTTTTAAAAAAAAATCCTTATTAAGCTTGGCATGAGTGAGACACTGGAATAGAACGCCAATTGGCGCGCCCTCTATGGTGGATTTTCCCCATTGGCGCGAGGGCTGAACTGGCTAGTCGCGCTAAGGCCAAAAGATCAGTTTTCAGGTTTTATCAAAGGAAACTTTCTTTAGAGGAATGATTTTCCTTGTCAAGGGGGATGCCATGAAAGTGGTTTCAAGTTATGTCACTGCTCGCAGGTCACAGAAAAGGCCCTCCAATGTGAGGGACAAGGAATTGCAGGGACGGTGACAAATTACTGTGTAACAACCTAAGTGATAACTTGAATTTGTAAGTGTTCTAAAGTGTGTCGAACCTCAACGACCGGATAGATCTGTTCTTCTTGATTCCAGCATCGTGAACGGTTCAAAAAGCTGACATCATATGAAGAAGTTATCATGATTTGAAAAGTCCAGTAAACTGCAATTTTTGACCTTTGACCAAGTTTTACTGGGTTTTGAAAAGCCAAAAAAGAGAATATTCCTCAAAATATTCCCTGAAATATTCCTTTTGGGAAAATGGCATGTTGACAAGTGTCGAAATAGTATTGGAAAATGGAGTGTACGTTGGTACGTGGACCAATTAGAAGGCGCCACGTGGCCAACCCCGTGGCCGAAACGTGGTCCTTGAACCAACGTGCAAAATTTTGTTTGGGTCGCCGAGGCTTGACCCCGAGACCTCTCACCTGCACGTGCACGAGTTTACCGCCTCCTCTACCATTTGGTTCTTAATGTAATGGTTTGTGTGAAGTATTTAATGTTTGTTGATTTAAATTTTGGGGGAGCAGAGGGGCCAACCCCTCCCCATATGACCGCGACCCCAAAGTCCAAAGGCTAAACCCTAACTGTCAGCGTTCCAGAGTTTACGCGGTCACATGTAACTACAATCAAGCTGCAACATTAAACATAACTCTGCCAACTACGTCTTCGCAATCGTCGCGTTTACACTTTTCACATGGCAGGTTAAGCTCTAACGGTGGCTCTAACCATTACGATAACACAGAGTTAACTCCACTTCAGCCTCAGTTTTGGCATTGGTTCCGCTCGACGGTTAGTATAACCGCGGGGGTTTCAGGGGTTCGCATGTGGCCACCCCCTCCCCTTAACCATTAATGTTATGGTTTGGAAACTGGTAGTAAACTGAGGATACCTCCAAATATTTTGGAATTTTCCAAATTTAACTGTAGACAAGTGCATTTATCCATATTTAGTGGAGGATTTTTAGGTAAAACTGGGCAAAATCAGTTTAGGCTCTATCTTGAGATAGATTCGACCATTCTAAGAGTGTGATTAGTCAATTTAGACTATCTCATACATTGCAGACTCATTGGTGAGGGTTTGAGAGCCATCAGAGGAATTCTCCATGTGATTTTTCTTCAGAGAAGTTCCAACGACCACCAGGGCCACTAGGAGCCAGCAGCAGAATGAGGCTTAGCCAGGGTAGCTAGAGGCCTTTCTCAGGAAACCAATAGTCATTTTTGAATGTTTCAGACATTCTGGAACTAATGGTAAGGTTTGTAGAGCCAGAAAATGACCTTTGAAGGTTGATATTATTCAGAGAAGTTCCAAGGTCCACTAGGGCCACTAGGTGCCAGTAGGAGAATGAGGCCTATCTAGAGCGGCCAGTATCCATTCTCAGCAAACCAGTAGTATATTATAAATATTTTGAACCTTTTGAATCCAATGGAAGGATTTTTAGAAGCTTTTGAAGACTTTTTAAAGTCTATATGCTTCTAATAATTTTTCAGTGAACCGAGAGCCAAGGGGTGCCACCAGGTGTTGGAGGCATAACCGGAGCAGCCAGAGGCCAATTTCAGTAAGTGAATAGTATATTATTAATATTTTGGACATTTGGAATCCAATGAAAGGATTTGAAGAGCCATTTTAAGACTTCTGAAGGTTGAAGAGTCACAGGGAAGTTTTGGGAAGCCTAGCACCATTAGTGGATGGAGGCCTAGATTGGGGAGCCAGAGCTCATTTTGAGAAAATTATCAGCCTATTTTTGATGTATGATGTATGATGGAGACAATAGAAAAGGTTTCGGGGACAAAAAAATATTTCTTAAAGGGTTAGTGCCACAGAGAAGCTCAGGGAAGCTTAAGCACCGACAGTAGAAATCAAGTCTAAGGGGACCTAGATCTTTCTTCAGAGTGATGAAAACCATACCAAGGATATAAATGGTATTATAAACCCATTGGTTCAGTTTAGATAACCATTTGAGTTGATTTTGTAACTTGTAAAATAAATTTTCCATCCTAATCCCAAAGAGCCAAGTCAGTTGACAAAGGCTCACGGAGATGTAGCCCACGATATTCGGGTGAACTCCTTTGTTAAATTTGTTGTTATGTGTTGATTCTTATTTTCTAAATTATATGGTTGTTTCACATGATTAATATCAGAAAAAACAAATATTCTTAAAGCACTTAAACAGTTAAAAAACATACACTTGTTTTCAAGTATAAAATTCTGCACAATTATGTATAAGCACGATCATTTATTTGTTTAACTGAGTGGGAGGTGCTTGCGCATAATAATTTCAATTTATCCACCCATTTTCAGATCAGGTTGGTATTAGAGCACTAGGTTTCTTTATTGATAGAGATTAAGTTGCTTGATTGACAGAGCACTAGGTTTCTTGTTTGGCTTGAAAGGTGTTTACAATGCAATGAATTTGACTGTTTGCAAATTGGTTGATGCTTGCAAGTTTGAGTTTGCTAGAGGTGAAGGGAAAGCTACTGTTAGCTAAGTCCAGAAGAGGACAAGAAGGAAGAAGGGCTGAAGGCATCTTCCTTACCCAAAGAACCTCAAGGAAACCCTTGAAGCATAAGAGGTTTTGTTTGCAAAAGGCTGCTTGAAGAAGAGCTTGACTCTACAACCATTTTGTTCAAAAGCTTTGTCCATTGTTTTTGAAATATTTGTGATTTTTTGTTGAAGTTATTTAGCTCATTGATATAATAATGACAACTTATTCAAGTGAGGTTTCAAAATCCTCCTTCTTCACAAGATTCTTTGATGAAGACATGAAGCGAGACTTCTAAATCTTGAAGGATAGAGTGCAAATTTTGTTTGAAGATAGAAAGGAAAGCACTATACTTCATGAGAAATTGGTTGCTACGAAGCAAGAGAAAGAAGAAATTATTCAAAGAATGTATGAGATGGAGATTTAGCTCCATCAAGCCCAATATGCCTTAACCAAGAACATGCTTGAAGCAGAGGTAATTCACTCAAATTTGTCTTCAATTTCCTCTTTAAAAAGATGTGTAGGCTCATTTGAAAAACACACTAGAGGTATAGGGTCCAAGTTGATGTTTAAAATGAGCTATGAAGGCAAGGGTTTAGGAAAACATGCACAAGGCATGATTGATCCTATTTTGGTTGAGGAAATACTTAAGAATTTTGGTCTAGGCTATGTTCAATCTTATGGCAAAAACTCTACAGCCATGAAGGCATGTGAGACAAATTCAAGAATAACTTTTGTTCCGAGTTCTAAACCACAAACATGTCAAGTTTGTTTTCAAGTTGATTTCCATTGTTTGAAGCCTATGTTGTAGCAAGGTATTTTGTACACATGTAGCTTATGGAGAAGCTGGAGCCTCTACAAGTTCATCTCCTCATGAAGGTAAAAAAGATGGACATGCAAAGAAACATTTGAGGTATAATTCTTCCCATAGTCAAGTTGATTATGTTTTTGCAAGGTATGAAAATTATGCATGCATGAAAGGAAGAAAGAGTTGATGTTCCTATTGTGGTATGTTTAACCATGAAGTTTCAAGATGCTGTAAGAGATTGAAGGGATATAGGAAATAGTTGAGGCAAAGGCAACTTGCAAAGAAGGTGCAAAAGACTTGCACACATTTCCAGAAGAAGGGACATTTTGTTTCCCAATGTTGGACATTGCATCCAACTAATCATCCCAATCACATGAGGCAAGAGGATAAAAATACTGGCGAAAGTGGAACCAAATATTCCATCATTGATGTGAGAACAAATGTTTTACATGAAGAAGATTTTTAGCAACAAAAATCGCCATGGAAGTGGCTTAGTAAGAATTGGTTTGACTTCTTGACACAATAAGACATACATTCATTTATACATATGCAAATTTTAGTTATGTATGCATTTTTTTTATTGGAAACTTATGTTTGTTTGAGCCACCTTCGATCGATGATCAAGGACATGATGTTCAGCTACCTTCTATAAATTTCTCGCCAGAAATTTCTGGATGAGCAAGGAACACAATTCTTGCTAAGAGGACAAGAGCATCTAAGGAGGGGAAGTGTTGACTACCTTCGAGTTGTGGTTCAAAGGCACTAAGCCATGCAAGGCAAGTGTATGGAGGCTGAAAAGTGAGGGTGTTGTACTCTCATCTACTAAATAGATAAGTTAATCAATCTTTTGGAGTTCAAAAGATTCCAATGGGGAGGTGTGATCAGATTTGGATCATGGACCTAAGTGATAGCTCAAATTTCAAAGTGTTCAAAAGTGTGTCAAAATTGAGCGACCAGATAGATCTCGTCTTCCTAATTATGGCACCGTGAACGGTTCAAAAAACTGACACCGTATGAAGAAGTTATCGCGATTTGAAAATTCCAATAAACTGCAATTTTTGACCTTTGACCAAGCTTGACTGGGTTTTGAAAAGTAAAAAAAGAGAATATTCCTCTAAATATTCCCCAAAATATTCCTTCTGGGCGAATGGAATGTTGACAAGTGTCAAAATAGTATTGGACCATGGAGTGTATGTTGGTATGTGGACCAATCAGAAGGCGCCACGTGGCCAACACTGAGGCCACCACGTGGCCCTTGAACGACCGTGCAAAATTTTGTTTGGGGTTGCACGACCCTGAGACCTCTCGTCTACACGCGCACGAGTTTACCGTCTCCTCTACCATTTGGTTCTTAACATAATGGTTTGTGCGACACATTTAATTTTTGTTGATTTGAAGTTTGGGGGAGTAGAGGGGCCAACCCCTCCCCATAAGGCCACAACCTCAAAGTCCAAAGGTTAAACCCTAACTGTCAGCGTTCCAGATTTTACGCGGTCACATGTCACTGCAATCAAGCCACAACATTAAACGTAACTCTGCCAATGACGTCTCTGCAACCGTCACATTTACACTTGTCACATGGTGGGTTAAGCTCTAACGGTGGCTCTGACCATTACGGTAACATGGAGTTAACTCCACTTCAACCTCAGTTTCAGCATTGGTTCCACTCAGGAGTTAGTATAACCGCAGGGGTTTCAGGGGTTGGCATGTGGCCACCCCCTCCCCTTAACCATTAATGTTATGGTTTGGAAACTGGAAGTAAACTGAGCACGTCTCAAAATATTTCGGAATTTTCCAAACTTAACTGCAGACAAGTGCAATTCTCCACATTTAGTGGAGGATTTTTAGGTGAAATTGGGAAAAATCAGTTTAGGCTCTATCTTAAGCTAGATTCGACCATTATGAGAGTGTGATTAGTCAATTTCGACTATCTCAGACATTTTAGACACATTGGTGAGGGTTTCAGAGCTATCAGAGGAATTTTGAGTGTGATTTTGCTTCAGAGAAATTCCAAGGGCCACCAGGAGCCAACTAGGAGAATGAGGGCTTTCCAAAGCAACCAGTATCCATTCTCAGCAAAACAATAGTTTATTCTGAATATTTTGAGCCTTCTAAATCCAATGGAAGGATTTGAAGAATCTTTTTAAGACTTTTGAAAGTCAAGATGCTTTAGAGAAGTTTTCAGTGAACCTAGAGCCAGGGGGTGCCACCAGGTGTTGGAGGCGTAACCGGAGCAGCCAGAGGAAAATGTAAGTGAATAGTCTATTCTGCCTTATTTGGAAATTTTGAATCCAATGAAAGGATTTTCAGAGCCATTTGAAGACTTATAAAGGTTGAAGAGCCACAGGGAATTTTTGGGCAGCCTAGGGCCATTAGTGGATGGAGGTCTAGATTGGGGAGTAAGAGCTCATTTTGAGAAAATGATTAACCTATTTTGGATGTCTGATGTATGATGGAAATAGTAGAAAAGGTTTCATGGACATAAAAGGATTTCTTAAAGGGTTAGTGCCACAAAGAATATTAGGGAAGCTTAAGGCACCAATATCAGAAATCAAGTCTAAGGGGACCTAGATCTTTCTTCAGAATGATGACAGCCATACCAGAGATATAAATGGTATTCTAAACCCATTGGGTTAGTTCAGATAACCATTGGAGTTGATTTTGTAACTTGTAAAATAAATTTTCCATCCTAATACCAAAGAGCCAAGTCAGTTGACAAAGGCTCGAAGAGACGTAGCCCACGATATTCGGGTGAAATATTAAATTTGTTGTTATGAGTTGATGTTTATTTGATGAATTATATGATTTTTGCACATGTGATTAATATCAGAAAAAACAAATATTCGTAAATCACTTGAATAGTTAAAAAACATACACCTGCTTCAAGTATAAAATTCCGCACTGTCATGTATAAGCAAGATCATTTATTTGTTTAACTGAGTGGGAGGTGCTTGTGCATAAGCATTTCAAGTTATCCACCCATTTTAAGATCAATTCTTTCCTTCACTTTGACCTCATATCCCTATGGTTGTTGTATATAAATCTCATACTTCAAGTCCCCATGGATAAAATTTGTCTTTACATCTAACTGTTCAATATGCAACTCTTCTAGTGCCATTAAACTTAAAATAATTCAAATTGAATTATTTTGACAATAGGAGAAAATATTTCATTACAATCTATACCTTTCTTCTATGTAAAATCATTCACAACAAGTTGGCCTTGTACCTCTTTTTTCCTCCATCTTCTTCCTTCAACCTGTAAACCCATTTATTATTCAATTCGCTTCTACTCACAAGCAATGGGACCAAGTCCCAAGTATGGTTATATATTAATGGTTCCATCTTTCTTTCATGCCTTGCACAAATTTATTTGTAGAATTTTACTTTCATTTCTTCTTCATATCTTTCTGGTTAACCAAAATTAGTCAACAATACATAATATAATGAAAGAGTGTATTGTTTAGGGGCTCCACTTAATCTAGTTGATCTTCTAACAATACTTGTAGGAATCTGAGGTACCTAGTACTAATGTTGTTGTTGATTTTTTTATTATTATTTTTTAGCACTTTTGGAATTTATTTTTCTATTATTCCATCAAGCACTATGTATTTTGAGTTTTCCTTTTCCTATTTATTTTTTTGAAACTAATATTTATACATGAATTTCTATTTGAATACCGCATCTCCACTCCTAATGATTTTATGCTTTTCATAATCCCATAAGCAATATCCAAAATCATTAACTCCATATCCAATAAAAGTACACTTCTTGGATTTTACATTAATCTTTGTTCTATTTTCACTATCAATATGGAAAAATGCTTCATAAACAAACATATTTATAAATGAGGAGTTTAACTTTTTACATGTCCATGCCTCCTATTTAATTCCACCATTCAAGGAACTTCAAGCCCATATATTTATTAATTAAATAACAAGATTGACAACATTTTCCCAAAACAGGGAAATCCTTGATGCAATCTCACACTCCTTGAACTCTCCATGATTGTCCTATTCATCATTTTTGACACACCATTTCCCTGTGGTGTTATTGGAGCTATATTTTCTCTACAAATCCCATGGTATGCATAATAACTACCAAACTCTTTGCTACAATATTCACCTCCATTATCTAAGATGAAACACTTCAAATTATTTCATGTTTCATGCTCAACCAAGGATTTCTATTTCTTAAAAGTATAAAAGACATCATATTTGTTTCTAATAAAATAAACCCAAGTTTATTAGTTTCATAATTAATAAACGTAACATAATAATAAGAACCACCTATAGGTTTTAACCCTATACGATTAATTTTTTTTCTGAGGAAAAATCAAACGTTTTATTAGGAAAATAAAAAGTTACATAGTAGATAATATAAGCATTATTAAAAAGTATTATGTCTGCCATGAGCAAGAAATGAGTCACATAAAAAAAATAAGCAATAAAAACTCACAATTTCACCATGAAATAATATTCTGACCAATATACCTTGGCCTCCCCTCAAGGAGAAAAAGACCCATACAAATACCAGTTATGCAACGAGATATTTTTTATTTTTTTTACAAAAATACAGACAGTTTGTGAAGACAATTATGTTGAAATTTGCAACAAGAAATAGTGAAATCGACATCCAGAAATGCAATCCAAAAAATGGAACCCAGAAATGGTACCATATGAGGCTTCTGATTTAATTTTCCCTTAATTAAATTGGAAGAAAAATTGTAATTTCATCTTGTGACAACTTGTATTAGTTAACTGAGCTAGGAAGGATTAGTTAGCTTAGGAAATTTAAGTTAGAGGTCAAAGAGGATGCATTTAAAGGGATTTTCTATTTTTAGGGGGTCATGATATAGTTATTTGTGAGTTGTAATTAGTTAACTCAATAAATTGAGTTAAAATCAGTTTAACTAGTTCTAAGTGAGAGATCAGCTAGTGAGAGGTAAAGTGAATTGAATATGATTTAATTCACAAGTAGTGATCAATCATTTAACTCATAATTCACTATAAATAGTTGTTGCATGTCATTTATAAGGAAGACCCAGTTTCGACCAACGTTAAAGGGATGATAACTATCAGTTGTATTATTAGAAAATTGTACAGGTCATGCATGAGGTCATCGAGGAGGCCTTGAAGGATTGCACAATCATTAATTGGGAATTTCATAGTTAATAGGGGCTTAGTTATCCCAATAATGCATAAGCAAGGTATGGTAGGTAGAGGCAAGAAAAAGGTTAAATACTTCATTGATTTTTCTTAGATTGCAAGCCAGATTCAAGCAGGATAAGAGTGAGACAATTAGTAGAGTGCAGAGGTTTCTCAATGTGAGAAATAAAATTGCATTGTTTCATGACCTTGAATTTATGAAATATACATATAGTGGGGTTTTGAGCAGTTTATTTCCCTAGATACATCTTGTGTTTTGCGATTGATTGTCTCTTTCTCTTATTTGTTATGTGATCGTGCGATCATGTTTTGTTTCCGCAAATTGTAGGAAGGATTAAATATTTTTTTTTAGTACATTACAAGATCAGTTTGAATCCCGTTGTTATATTTTATACATGGTATTAGAAGAATCAAAATAGAAGATAAGAACATAGTTTTGTCTTGAACAAGCTTGAATTTGCAGATTTATTCTTCAAGATCCAACAACAGATCAAGATGTCTTTCAATGGCTTGAGACTCGAATATGATCTTGAGGGAAATTCGAATTACATAGCATGGAAGGATATGATGGAGGTAGTGTTGGAGGAAAACGGGTGGAAGGAATTCATAAATACTGATATTCCTAGGCCCGCAACAACAGATGCTCAAAATCTTGATGCATGACATAAGAATGTAGTAAAGGCGAGAAGGATCTTGTTAGAGGGAGTTTGATATCATATTGTCTCAAGTATCCATGGGAAGGTGACTCCCTACGCTATGTGGAAGGCCTTGACAGATATATTTCAGAATAGCAGCGACCACATGAAGTTGGCACTGAAGGACAAGATCAGAAATATCAAGATGGAGGAAGGTGACACGATCCAAAAATACTTGCAGAAGTTCACTCAATGTTGAGATGATCTTGGAAGTGTTTGGGTGACTGTTTCCAATGATGATTTGGTGAGCCTAGAACTTCTAGGCCTTCCCAAGAGCTTGCATAGTTACTAGAAATCTTTGAATAGGAGGGAGAAGGTACCAGACTGGGAGCATTTTTGGTCCAAATTGGTAATATAAGAGATAAGATGGAGCACTAGAGATGGGACCTATGGAAAAGACAAAGAATAATATTTTTCATTGGTGATAAAAGGCAAGAAATGCAAGGGAAATAAGTCGCAAGGCGAAGAGGGAAAGAGAGACTTGTCCAAGATCAAGTGTTTTCACTGTCACAAATAAGGGCACTATGCCTCAAATTGTCCACAGAATAAGGCAAACAAGAAAGAGCCCGCATTTGTAGCAAGTGAAGTGCTAGATTCACAGTTTGAGCTTGATTCTAATCTCATTGCATCCATGGATAACACTCTAATGGTATGCATGTGGTATCTAGACAACGATGCCTCATTCCATATGACGGAGAATAGAGATCTCTTTAGTGACTTGGAGGAGAAGGACCTCCAACAAAGCATAGAGTTTGGAGATGACAGAAGGTATAGCACGACCAACATAGGTACAATTAACTTTCAGAGGGAGTCTGGCTCCCCTATTAGACCAAAATATGTTTTGTATGTTACAGGACTAAAGAATAATCTTGTCTCCTTAGAGGTATTGGAAGAATGTGGTTATGATGTGATATTTAGAAAAGAAAAGGTTTTCCTTAGACACATAGCCACATGACGGGTGAAATAGATTGGTCCAAGAGTCAAGAAAATATATGCTCTCGAGGTAGAAGATGCATGCAAAGATTTGAGGAGAAAAGCAGAAGTTATTGAGTTGGTGGTTGATAGGGAGAATCCATTACCTCTCAACATGCAGCCTCAAAAGTAGTCTCAGAAAATTATGGAGCAGCCACAATTAGAAAAGCATAAAGGAGACCGAGTGGAGGTGTCCACTCAAGCAGAGACCTTCAGTAGGGGGAAAGTTTGAGCCATATGGGCAAAGGGAGAAATGCAAACATACCTACAAGTGAGAGCTGGGGCTATGTGCAGACATAATCCCAAGAGAAAAAAATTGGGCAGGATCCTTTGAGATGAATTGTCTCATGGATCAGACCTAGCTTTGAGGAGCCCACAGTACACAATAGTAGGAAGGATCAGTAGGATTGATGCAGTCATATGTCACAAAGACATAAATCAAAGTGACATGTGTCAGATACTGGAGTGCATATAACAATTGGCAGCAGTGCAGAGATTTCAGTAGACAGTGCAGTAATCGATAACGGTCAGATACTCTGATGAAAAATGCATCATATTGATTCAGTTTTTTTGGAGGCTATTTAGTTTTAGGAGTTGCAGGAGAAAATGACACTAGAGAAGTGTTGCATGCAGAATATTCCAAAGGCACTGGATCAGGATAGAGTTGAATCTATCTCTTGTTGATAGGGAGAGTTGAAATTTACAACAATAAACAGTGAAATCGACATCCAGAAATGGAATCTAGAAAATGGCACCCATAAATGGTACCATATGAGGCTTTTGATTTAATTTTCGCTTAATTAAGTTGGAAGAAAAATTATAATTTCATCTCATGACAACTTGTATTAGTTAACTGAGTCTGGAAGAATTATTTAGCTTAGGAAATTTGAGTTAGAGGTCTAAGAGGATGCATGAAAATGGATTTTCGGTTTTTATGGGGTCCATATATAGTTATTTGTGATTTGTAATTAGTTAACTCAAGAATTTGATTTAAAATCAGTTTAACTAGTTCTAAACGAGAGATGAGCTAGTTAGAGGTCAAGTGGATTAAATATGATTTAATTCAAAAGTAGTGACCAATAATGTTAGGTCCCTATATTACTAGTATAGTCCCTTATTATGTTAGTGTAGTCCCCCTTATTTTTATTGTTGTACCCCTGTAACCCCCATATTGTTATTATTGTGCGCTTACATTATTATTGTTAGGTCGGCTAGGATTATATTGTGACCCCATGGACTCCTATATATAAAAAGGAGGTCTTGTCATTTGTATCATCCAAGAATTGTTCATTTATGTAAGGTAAAGGAGGTTTCCCCCTCGAAGTGGCTTATTTCTAAGGCATTGATCTCTCTTTTCTTCTATTTTTGGAGTTGGTTTCATAACATTTGGTATCAGAGCTTTGGATTCTAGGGTTCGCTGCTCCAAACAGGTCATCGTGGAATTTTTGCTATAAATTTGTTTCTACAAATAGTCAAAAGCTGAGGAACGCGAAGCCAAAATATTGAGGAACTTTGTGTAAAAATTTCAAATCTTGGTTCGCAATATTTTCGGAGATATGATTTGTAGAAGTTAGGTTTGTTTCAGGCTCCCGAATTTCATCTCAAAGTGGTGAACGTGGGAAAATCATCATAACTCTCCCTTTGAGCATTGGATTGGAATTCTGTAAAAAATATATCGCAAGTACATGGACTGTAGTTTCCTGTGTATTAATTTCAGAGCCGAAGGACTAAAAAATGGCACGTGTCACGCTGTACAAGTTCGCTCTACTGAACTAGTCCATAATTAGGGCATTGTGGGAGACTGGGGATAACTTTGTCTTGAAGAATCCAAATCAGGTCAGACCCATGGAATTGGAAAGAATATTCACAGGGATACTAAAGCACTGAATTTTATATATTGAAGATCCGAAATAACAGAGATAATTCAGTTTCAATATCGATCTCCTCAAAAGCAAGAAAAAGGTGTGTATTTGTTTTTTAAAATTGCATAAAATTTGTTTGAAAAAGAAGTTTGAAGTGATTCCAAGGGCATATTGAAGAATTTTTATCAGTATTGGGTTATATAATGCCTCCAAAAAATAATTCCATATCCATTAAGCCCTCAAAAATCTATACTATGGCGCATGAAGAGGAACAATTGTAGTATGAGATATCAAAATTACAATACCAAGTGCAACAAATTTCGATCGTACAAAGAGCAATCAAAGATGAGATAGATGGTTTAAAATTAAAAATGAAGGCTAATTTGGACGGTTTGAGGAATTAAATGAAATATAATATGGATAATTAAGTAGTGGAAGATCACATTGAGCATCAACAACAATTTCTCCAACTCTCAAAGGATAACCTAACTTTGGTGCAGAATCAGATGAAACAAGAGGAAGATCAGCATCACATCGAAAGAAGTTTTGAAGTAGTCACATAAACAAGAAATCAAAAATTATGATCAATTTTAGAGTATCTCAGCAAGTGGAAGAAATTTCCTGTAGAAGATTCCACTTGGGAGGATGAGAATTTTATACAGAAGCATCAAGAAATAATCAAGCGTTGAGGACACCACTTGTTTGAAGGAGAGGGGCATGTTAGGTCCCTATATTACTAGTGTAGTCCCTTATTATGTTAGTGTAGCCCCCATTATTGCTATTATTGTACCCATATAACCCCCATATTATTATTATTGTGCCCTTACATTATTATTGTTAGGTCGGCTAGGATTATATTGTGACCCCATGGACTCCTATATATAGAAAGGAGGTTTTGTCATTTTTATCATCCAAGAATTGTTCATTTATGTAATGTAAAGGAGGTTTCCAGCTCGAAATGGCTTATTTCTAAGGTGTTGATCTCTATTTTCTTCTATTTTTGGTGCTGGTTTCATAACAAATCAGTTAACTGAAAATTCACTATAAATAGTTATTGCATGTGAGTTCTAAGGAAGACCCAGTTGAGACTGAGGTTAAAGGGATGTAACTATCAGTTGTACTATTAGAAATGTACAGGTCATGCATGAGGTCATCAGGAAGGCCTTGTAGGATTGCGTAATCATTAATTGGGAATTTCCTAATTAATAAGGGATTGTTAGGACTCCACTATGTATCATTTTTGCTATATACTTTGACACCATCTTACCTTTATAACCATGGATTCCATTATCATTTTCATCTACTTCATCCCAAGGTATATAAAATCCTCTTCTTTATTATATGATTAATATGTTTACATATAATTCCATAATACTCTTATATTTTATCATTAATCGAAGTGAGCATATCCAGTGCGTGATTGTCTTTGGAATAAAAAGACTTCCTCGGGTTGACAATTTATGTGGAGCTTGAATTGTGAAAACAATTAAAGCGACCAACAGGGATCAATTAGACCAAGAATGCGTAAGCAAGGCAGGCTATGCAGAGGTAAGAAAAATGTTAAATACTTGACCAATTTTGCTTAGATTGCAAGCCATATTCGATTAGGATCAGAGTCAGACAGTCAGCAGAGTGCATAGGTTTCTCAGTGTGAGAAATATCATTGTATTGTTTCATGAGATTGACTTTATGAAATATGCATATAGCAGGTTTTGAGTAGTTTCTTTCCCCAGATACATCTTATGTTGTGCGATTGATTGTCTCTTTCTCTTACTTGTTATGTGATTGTGAAATCACGTTTTGTTTCCAAAATTTTTAGGAAGGATTCAATATTTTGTTTTAGTACATTACAATATCATTTTGAATCTTGTTGTTAGATTTTCTACAAAGTATCCAAAAGTACAAAAATGGAAAAAGAATGATATATGAAAATGAACAACCAAAGAGGCCCGACTAGTGATTGAAAGGTTGTTGATCCAACACATGGATCGTCCCACCATTGTGCTCTGCTATCCGCCAAATTCCCAAAACCTATTGTATACCATCCTTAGAAAGGAGGCATGCTGTAGTGTGTCATTCCTTGTAGATTTGGAAAACAGACATATGAACATAAGATATTTTTATTTTTAAGATTTTATATAAGAATGGAATCAAAATATGATTTTGACATGTCTACAAACTGTTGAACCAATTAATAACATTCACAGAATCACCAAATATCTGTACAAATCCAATCCCCAACTATTTTTTCCAAAACATTAGGAGTTCAAGTTATATTAACTTCACATAATTGTTGGAACCCATGCCAGGCCCCACTAAAGCTTTGAAAAATATTTTCTCGTCCAGGTAGATAACTAGCCCTGCCCCAAACCTATTTTTTGCATCAGAAGTTCCATCAAAATATGCCCAAAGGATGTCGAGCCTAATTTGTTCTTCCTTGATATTCCTTTGGGGTTTGGAAGGAGAAGAAACAGGGATTAGAACAAAGATCAAGGTATATTCTACAACTATTGGATAAGGAGAAGTTGCACGATCCTGAAAAATGACTTTATTTCAAGTCAACCAGAGGCCCCATGAAATGATCAGTGGGATGTTTCTTAAATTTTCATCTGATGCCAAATTCCACCAATTTTTCCAAGATTCCCTACAATTCTTCCCATTCCATGTTGATCTTATCCCTAGCAGGTTCAGAATCTATTCCCAAACCTTGGAAGCAAAAGGACATTGCAAGAATAAATGGGAAATATATTCTTCAACATACTTGCATAAGATACACCATTCCAACCCATGTTTTTTCCTTTTCTGAAGGTTATCCCAAGTGGGAAATTTTTTCTTTAGAATGTACTAGAAGAAAAGTCTTTCTTTTGCAGGGATTTTCAATTTACATAAAAAAATACTCCACCGCTCCTGCACTCCCCAATATTTCCTAGCTATCAAATAGATATAAAAATATTTAGGAGAGTAAATTCTAGATGGGGCATGAACCCATTGAATGGAATCTGATATGTCTCTGATCCTGACATTTGTGCGCTTCAATTCTCCGATAAATCTATGCCATTCTCTTCCCCAATGAGGTTCTAAGAGTAGGTCCTCTACTGTTTTCCATCCTTGATACCAAATGGCTCATGATTCATCTTTCTCGATCTGATTTAGGAATATAACCCCATGGCTATTGAGAAAATATAGGATCTCCCTAGAAATTTCATAATCCTCATTGTATCCCACCCAAGGGTCGATACCAATCTAGAGCTTTTTACCATTACCAACATGCAAGGCTAATTCGACTTCCATGATACTAAATTTGTCAATTGTTTCCTTCCATATCTTAGAAGAGTTTGTTGATTTTTTATCTACCCTCCTCATCCAATCATACATAGGTTTTGGGTCTATGTACTTCCTTTTTACCACATATGTCCATAAATTATCCTTAGTTAACAATCACCACACTGATTTAGCCGCCAAACACATAGAAAAATATTGGAGCTCCTTTATTAACCAACCTCCCCAATATTTAGGTCGCACAATTTGTCCCACACAACCCAGGTAAGAACCATGTCCTCTTTAACACCTCCCCACAAAACCGACTGCACAATTTCCTTATTTTGGATTATATTCCTTTTGGAACCCATGTTAAAGCAATCCAATATACTGGGATAGCCATAAGTATAGATTTTATGAGAGCCAATCTTCCTACTCTTGATAGCCACTTGAAATTCCATAATTTTATACGGTTTTCATTTTTTGCAAGCAGCCAGTTCCAGTCTTGTTTCCTGTATGAGTCTCGATTTAAATGAAAGCCAAAATATTTGAAGCTGTCTCCCATAGGATTTGAGTCAAAGGGAAGGATTGAGGTAACTCTATCACCTCAATCCTTGAAAAAATTGCATGAACAATTGAGGACTTCTGAGCATTGATGCAAATTCTAATTTCATTAAGGAACAAATCAAGAGAAGTCTTCAACTGTTGAATATCATCTCTAGAGCCATTGCTGAAAAGAAGGATATCATCTAAAAATAGCAAGTGGGAGATGAAAAAATTTGTTTCAATTTCAATTCCTTTTAGGTATCCATTCCACTTAGCAGCTAAGATCAGCTGGCTAAGGCCTTCAACTACCAATAAGAACAAATGGGGGGGTAGAGGGAATCCTTTCCTAAGCCCCCTTTGACTATGGAAAAAGGGAGATGTTTCCCTGTTTATGATAATTGAAAATGACACATTGGTTATACATTTCATGATACAATTTATGAAACCTATGAAAAAACCTCAACTGAGTCATAAGAAGCCGAAGGTATAGCCAGCTAATTCGGTCATAATCCTTTGATAAATCAATTTGACTATAAAGTATTTTCTTTTACTTTTTTTAATGTTATGCATCGATTCTTGGGCTACTCCAATAGCCTCATGGATCTATCTACCATCAAGGAAACCAAATTGTTCCTTTTAGATATTCTTGCACAATATTGGCTTTAAACGAATCACTATTACTTTGCCAATGATTTTGTAGATACAGTTGCAGAGGGATATTGGCCTAAACTCCTCAAAAGAACCAGAGTCATTCGATTTTGGAATAAGAGCTATAAAGGTAGAGTTGAAGGGCCATGAACATGACTACTAATATTGGATTCTTCCACCATCTCAACTATTTCTTCCCTTATAAATTTGAAGAAATGTTGGAAGAATTCCACCATCCAGCCATCAGGCCCTAGACTCATATCCTTTTGAATAGATTTTATAACTCCTTCACCTTCAATTTTTGACACTAGTGTCATAAGTAAATCATTTTCTTCCTCCTCTACATAGGTAGGAAAGTAATGATCCACCTTGATGACCTCGGCGATGGAAATAACCTATGGAGCCTTAAAAAGGTTTTTGAAGTGGTCTCTTCCCAAACTTTCCAGTTCATTGAAATATTTAGATTTGCCTCCTTCTTTCTGATCCATTTCCCATATAGTATTGAATTTATTCCTTCCCTTCGCATAATTTTGAAAAAAATTTGAATTATCGTCCCCTGCAGTAAGCCAAATAGCTCGAATTTTAAGATGCCACTATTATTCAAAGTCCTTTAGGATATTCCTCCTCATGGTCTCTAAAAGTTTGATCCTTTATATCTTCTTCTTTGTTTCATAACCATCCACCTTTGGGCTTTCAAGATTTCGAGTTCCACCCCATTTTTTTAAGATCTGTTTCATCCCTCACCTTTTTATCCCTTGTCCAACTGATAGTTTCATGTTTCAGTCTTTTTAGATTTTCCATGAAGGCCGATTCAGGGGATGTGTTTTGTGATCGATCCAGATGCCTCCATATTTCTTTAACCAGTCGATTGAAGCTAGGCTCTTTTAACCAACCAGAATTGAATTTGAAGGGAGCACTAGGCTTCCTGCTAGACCCTTTCATCTCCAAAAGTATAGGTACGTGATCTAATTCCCCTCCATATCCCACTCACTGCCTGAAAGAGGGAATTTGGTTTAAGAAAAACTATTTTATCATAAATAAGTCCAGTCTCTTAGCCACCCTAGCCTCCCCGACTCTTCTGTTCCTCTAGATCGAGCAAGATTTTATCAAATTTAGGTCTATGACTCTTCTACCTTGAATCTTGTTAGAAATAAATCTGCCAGTGGGTCGGCTTGGGCTTGAGGACCCCAAGTCTCAAAAAATCATAGGGAAAAATTTAGGTCCCCCACAACCATCAGATTAGGGACTTTCATAAAAGTCTTCACAAAAATATTGTTTGAGAAAGAAACCATGTCTTGACACGGTCCATGGATATTTACCAGTGATATCTCATAGCAAAGTTCTAATGAGTAAACCTCCACCCCTAAGACCAAGTGTGAACCCCAATAATTTAATAGCCTCATACTACTTTCTTTGAATCCCAAGGCAAGGCTTCTTGATCTTCCTTTCAAATTACCTGTTACAAAAGTCTAGCTAGGAATGAATTTAGAAAGTGAAAGCAACATATTGACATCAAGACAATATGATTAAAATAGGGATTTTAGAGCTAGATTATTATGGATGCTAGCAAAGCCTCACCAATTGAACGATAACAGGATCATTTAGTAACCATTACAGGGATTTGTGTTGCTCTATGCGACCGTATTAAGGATAATTGTTTGCCATCTACTATATCCAACTTAGCCTTGAGTTGAGCCTCAGCTATGTCTGTCTTTCGTCCACACGATTTTCACAACTTCATGAATTCCAAGAAATTTCCCATCCATCTTATAGGATTAGAAGTAAGTGATATATTTTCATGAAGGCGCAAATTATAAGGAGGGAGTTCAAGGGTGTCCATATGAAGGGTATGAGGATACGTCTCTGCCAGACATAGCTTGGAAAGGGATAGTGTAGGGATGGAGGTGATAAAGCTATTCGAGGCAAGTGATAGATTTCCTAGGACTGATTTATCATTCAAAGAAAAACTAGAAGGAGTAGGCTGAGGCATAACACTTAAAAAATATTGAAGAGATTCATGTAAAGGATTAAGGGAGAGAGAACAAGTACCTGTCGGGGGAGGCCCCTAATGAGGTGTTCCAATTTCTTCTTGGTATCTCTAAACTTGATCCTACATTGGAAACACATTGAGGTTTTGATTTTCAATTTGTGCTTCCTGAAACTCCATCGGCACCTATTCCCATACTTCCAGTAGTTCCTCCATGACCGTTTGGTCATTCACCGCCCCATCCATTAGAATCTGACCCTCAATCCGAGGGTCGCGTATCAAACTTATTATTCATCTAAAACCCAATGTGGAGTCATAGGAAAGGTGTCCATACTTGTGAAATCTATGACATTAGAAGGGAAAATGCTCATAGCCAATAATTTGGAAGTGAGAATAACCTTGGGGCTATAACTGAATTTTTTCGGCCAATCCTTTTCTTGGTTCTAGTGTAACCAAGATACAAGCCATATTTATTCTTTTTGTTTCCATGAAGGAAATATATGCTTCCAGATATAAACTCAGGGAGTTAACAATGGCACGAAACACATCCTCGGTCCATCATTGCATAGGAAGGGAAGGGAGATGGACCCAGACTGAGATTTATTCCACCTTTTCTCTATAGGCATCCACTTCTTGAAAATTATTTTCAATAAACCAAAACACAAATTGCGATTTAGAACCCATTCCAAAGTATCTCGCTGATTGAAACAAACCATAAACCAACCTCGAGCTAGAGTGAGGAATTCAACCTTTTTTATCCGTAGCTTCCTTCCAAGATTTATCTATCGAGTCTATAGTATACTATGCTAATAAATATTTACCTCTCGCTCTACTAACCAAGATAAGCTCAGAGGCCTCCATTTCCCTGTCTATTTGAATGTTAACCCCGAGGATTAAATTAAGGAATTCATATTTTTTCTTGATGACCTTCCCCTTATTCCTCTTTGAGCTAATATTTTGACCATTCTCGTCCCCTCCCGTAAAGGACTGGATCTCCTGAGCTTGTTTTGATTCCTCCTCTAACATCCCAATCCATTCCTCTACCCGCTCCTCCCAGATAATAGAAACCCTAGGCTCAAAGGGCCTTTCCTCCAAAACACATGTGTTATTTAAAGGGTGCTCCCCGAGAATCTGTGTTTCAAAACCAGTAGTACCTTCATAAGGAAAACCATGAAAAGTAGAGGATGGAACCCCATCCCGCTCCCATCCACCGGTGTCAGACGTTAGTTTTACAGAAAAATCTTCCAATTCCAAGCCCACCTGGAAGAAAATTCTCTATTTTCTACCTCCAAGTTAGGGTTTTGGAGGGAAAAATAAAAACATTTTTTCTTTGATCCCACTTGCCCTCTACAGGCGAGCAAATTTCTCAAGCATTGTCCAATGCATTGGTATTTTGGATCCCATTTCTCAAACATACACGCTTTTAACCCTTCATTGCAGCTAAGATAACTGCTATTCACTATATATTCTAGGCCACCAGAGAAAAGGCCAGAAATGGGAGGGTTTTTTGGAATAATGTAACCTACCCAAAAATTCTCCTTCTCAGCTTCTGATTTTTCTGACAACTTCTCGATTGTCTCCTACACATCCAGTGATTTGTTGTTAGATCCCAATCTAACCTCTTTTGTGGCAGTGGTATTTCCAAGCTCTAGGAAACCTAAAGCACCTTCCATCTACCAATCCATCATTGTGGCTCCCCTTTTTCCACCGGGAGACCTTGCTGGTAGGACCACCTTGTGTTGAGTTAGCTCCAAGCCCCAAATCGACAGGATATCCTCAGCCCCAGGATCTAAATAAATTCATTCTGAAGTTTTGACCATTACTGTAGTCTGTGAGGTTGAGGTAAGACAATAACCACCCCCAAGTATGCATAGTAAACCTTGACTCAACGTGCAACTAACGAACACAAACGGTAACCAAAAAACTATTACGATATTCCAGAGAGGTTTTAAGGCAATGGTTTTCTGATTCTGAGGGGCTCCCTTCCCCAGGTGGCCTGTGTAAACGCCAAGTAGGGTCTACATGTCCAAACTCACCTGCCCCTGAACGACATTCAAACTACCTGCATTAATATTCATCACTCAAAAAGTGGTGTAGAGCCCAAACCCTAGACTGCTTTCGCTCCTCCTTCGACCTCATTCTTCCCCCGTGTACGATTAATTACAACAAATATATTCTTAATAAAATAGAAAATATGGGATGTAAAATACACAAATTAACACATAGATTTTATCCTAGAAATCAACACAATTTTTCAATATACTCTTTTGTACATTATTACAACTCTGTGTCTGTGTATCTTGTTGAATCCATAAGTTGTAAATCCATTTACCACAGATTAAAATACAACTGTAATTTCTTAACTAAAATTACATAACCATATATGTGTGTGTATCTTATTGAATCCATAAGTTGTAAATGCATTTACCACGGATTAAAATGGAACTGTAATTCCTTAACTAAAATTACATAATGATATATGTGTGTGTGTATATATACATACATACATACTTGTGTCACAAAAAAACTAAATACAAAGACCGTGTGTTGAAAACCACCAAAAATGGACATAAATAAAATGCAAAATTTTTTCAAGGCAACCCTACTTAGGGGGATTTGACCCCCCTATGAAATCCTTGAGTAGGGATGGTTTCCTCGCCTTACATTCCCCCTAGATAAGGGGGTTGCTGCCCCTATTGTCCCCAATGCAACATAAAACACATGGGGATAGTTGTGAAAAGAATATATCACATACCCAAAATTATCCAAATTTGATATAGATTAGATCATTATATTGTTTGTCATTCATCTTAATGCTTCCAAAGTGGAAAAAGTAGAGGAATCAACTCTTAGGACCATTTGTACGTGTGGGACCCAATTTGGCAAATTAGGGTCTGAAACCTTACAAGAGCATTTTGAGGAATCAAACTACGTTTTTTAGGGGGGAAACTTTATTTCCTTAGCACGACACCCCTTTTCCCATTCTACACACAAATACCTTTTCAATGGCACAAAAATCCCGTCAATTTGAGTCCCTATGTGAGAGTTATGTCACTCAAAAGTTGACCTTCTTGTTTTCACCACTATAATTTGAGATGATGCAACATCAACCCCCATTATTCATGAAAAATGGGCTAGCCACATGATTATGATGTAGAAGACTCTAGAAAAGTCTATATTTTATCTCTCATTAAGTGATGAGGTAGTCAAACCTAACCACTAGTAGGCTATCAAGCTATGTTATAACCATGCCACTAGGAGGAAAAGGTGTTCCATTATTTCAAGTGAATTTGTGCCATAGATGAAAAAAAAAATAGCTAAGAGGGATAGGAGGTAGAGAACACATATATGATTCATACATTTTAGTAGCCCACATGCCACAAGCCTTACTTCTTTTTACTCGCAACCATGTTTCCATTCAGAGAAAGACAACAGATTTGCCTCACCTTCTAGTTGGGTATTTCTCACGAAATGGTTTCCTAGGTCATATTATGTGTCAATTGTGTTTGTGAGCTTTTATTTTTTCATTCTCTATTTTCTCAATAATTTCAATTCACATGCATACACTATTAACAATAATCTACATATCTATAAATCTAAAGAGATATAAAAATATAATAGTCTATATTTTGGAAATTTTAAGTATAATTTTATTATATTTGTTGTGACGAACTATCCAGTGCAATACCTATGAAAATTTATGGATCACACTTGTTGTTTTCTTTTGACATAGGGAGTCATATGAGTACATGATCAATAAAATAGGGAAACAATGCTCTTTGTTTATTTACAGCAAGATAACTTCTTACTGCTCATATATTTTTTTAATGAATTTGCAACATTCTTTAAAGTGTCCACTTTTTCTAGCAATAAGTTTTTCTCTTCAAGAATATCTCTTGTGAAGTGTACTAAACATCAATATGTTTTCTCTTTGATTTATAATTTGGGTTCTTTTGCAGGAATATTTCACTTTGACTATCACAATCTATCCTTACAGTTTGTTGTACCAACCCAATACCTAAAAGTAATCTTTAAAACCATATTGTGTCCTTACTTGCATGAGTGTCCACCATTTATTCAACTTTTGTAGTTGAGAGCTCCATTACAATCTGTCTCTTTCTCATCCTACTGATTACTATTCAAAATAAATTAAACACATACATGTCTATGCTAGTTTGTATCAACAAAACCATGTATGACCAACTATTTATCCAATCCCAATCTTCCTTGGTAACACAATCCATAACTATTAGTTCCATAAAAATACCTAAAAACCATGTTTACTGTTGTCAAATGCTCCTTCCCTAGTTTTGACATATACCTGCTCAATACTCCCACTGCACATGAAATGTTTTGTTTAGTACGGACTATTGCATATAAAAAACATCCAATTGTACTCGCATATGAAACATGGGACATGTCCTCTTCCTCTTCCTGTGTCTTATGATAATGATTTTCAGATATATTTACACCTATAGGAATAAGTGCCTTCATCGATTTACATTCCTACATATTAAATATTTTTAATATTGTCTCCCTATACTTCCTCTTATTTAACTATGGTTTGATATTTGCATGATCTATTTTAATTTCCATGCCCAAAATAAAATTTGCAACACCATGATCCTTCATGTCAAATTTAGAGAAAAATTGAGTTTTCAAGTCCTAGATGATTTCCCTATCATTCTGAATCAACAACCTATCATCCACATAGAAGGCCAAATAAATAACACTATCACCAACTAATTTTAAGTACACATAATGATCCAATTTGCTCCTTGTGATTCCAAGTCCCACTATATATGTATCAAATTTTTTATACGACATCTTTTGTGATTTATTTAATATATACAAGAGCATTTTAAGCTTGCATACCAACTATATATTTCCTTTCAAAACAAATATTTTGGCTACTTCATGTAGATTTCTTCTTCCATATCCCCATGTGGGGGTTCTTTCTTCACATCCATCTATTATAATTCAAAATAAAAAGAAACAACAATAGATAAAAGAAATATAATAGAAGTTAACATGGCAATACGAGAAAAAATATAACCAAAGTCAATTCCCTCTACCCGAGAATCTCCCTTTGCTACTAAATGAGCTTTATACTTCTCTACTCTAGCTTCTACGTTTAACTTCTTATTAAACATCCATTTGCTACCAATGAGATTTCTTTCATCCTGAATCTCCACTAGATCTAAGCCTCATTCTTATCTAGGGATTCCATTACTTCAACCATTTCTTTTTCCAATAGTTTTACCTCCTATGATTGCACTACCTCCCTAAAAATTATAGGATCATCAAGATTAATACACATAGAAAATCTGGAATGGAAATAAGGTGGCATATACCTTTTTGGTTGGCTTTCTTTCTTGAACCAATCTCCTCAATATCTGAGTGTGTGATTCTTCCTCTTTTAATTCTTATTCTTCTATAGAGTTTGATTCACCATCCTTCAATTCAAACTATAAATTTTCCGTTTCTTTCTCCATTAGTAGGACTTCTTGTTTGAAAAAATATTTTATGTAGAAATTTAATACAAAATACGTTTATGTCCTGGATTCTCTTGATCTAACAATAATATGCTACTGTTAAATACAAAATCTCTTCTACAAATCTTTGTGGAATTTGAAAAACAATCGCTAATCACAATATCATGAAGAAAGATCATTCACACATAAAACATATAATTTACCAGGGAAAGCTTATAGCTAAAAACCCTACTATCTTCTATTATGTATTATGTCATGAATCATGAAACAATTACATACAAAGCTCTAATCCAAGAGCTCTCAGTACATGAGCTAACTATCTCACAATGTCATACAAAAATTGGCAAGTTCCTTAGCCAATTTACTGTCTCCAGACAACCTGCCTCCACTGCGCAATCCCTGCTGATAGAAATCCTTGAATGAATGCAATATTGCCTACCTTGACTACGCAATCCTCATGGGTGCATCCAATGTGTGTGTGGTTGCATGTGTGAAACCGGATAATGTCACAACTGATAGTTTACTTCCCTTTCACCTAGAACTCAATTGGGTCTCCACTGGATCTGACATGCATGCAGTTAATAGTAGTAAATCTTAAGTTGCATGTGAGGCCATTGATTGTGAATTAATTAAAAATTAATTCACTTGATCTCTCACTAGTGTATCTTCAGTTACAACTAGCACAACTTAGTTTAACTCACTTAACTGAGTTAAACTACATTACAACTTTCATAACTGCACTTCCAACTCTGTTACAACTTTGAATCACTCAGTTACAACTAAGTCAACCTACATGTCCCACCAACCAACATCCTAACTTGAAATTCCTTTAGCTAACTGATTTGCGACTTTAGTTAACTATTTCCATGTGCTCATTGAGAATAGATTATTGTTTATTGTCTAACTAATATTAAGGGATAATAATAGTCGACATGCATTTATAAATAGACATGCAATCTATAAATAGAACTTGCACATACATCTATAAATAGACATCCACCTAAAAATAGCCTGAGGCTCCATCCTAGTGTAGGTGCTTAATTTTCACTAGGATATTCTTGTTGAATCTCAACGCTCCCTCTCAACAAGAAAGGGATTATTTTTCACCCCGATCCTGTCTCTATGTATTCGAATTTGCTCCTGGTGAGCGCCTTTGTCAGAATATTTGCATCCTGATATTCCGTAGGAATGTAATAAAAAAAAATGATTCTCCTCTGCACACAACTGGATATCTATATTCTTAGATCGATCATGAAACACAATATTAATTGAGAGTTTAATGCAACTCTG
This sequence comes from Pinus albicaulis, assembly GCA_034641835.2. Taxonomy (NCBI): domain Eukaryota; kingdom Viridiplantae; phylum Streptophyta; class Pinopsida; order Pinales; family Pinaceae; genus Pinus; species Pinus albicaulis. The sequence goes on along the minus strand of CM076578.1, from coordinate 1,013,781,345 downwards.
ATTATCGCAATGAATAACTGTCGGATCTAAATGAGAACTAAACAAACCAACAAGATCTTTCTCATCCAGATAGCCTCACATATAGCTTGACTCACTGCCATGTATTCCGCTTCCGCTGAACTGAGTGCCACAGATCTTTGCTTCCTTTTGTACCAAGAAACAACTGTAGATCCAATGCTAAGGATCCCCCCTGATGTGCTCTTTATGTTCGATCGGTTGCCCGCCCAATCTGCATCCGTGAAGTCATGCAACTACACCTCATCCATCTGTCTATACCATAAACCATACTCTGATGTGCCCCTCAAGTATCTCAGGACATGCTTACTCACCTTCCAAAAGAGGTAGGCTTAACCATAGCTTGAATCAGCTGGTTAACTGCATAGCAAATGTCCAGTCTCATGTTCACTAGATACATTAGCGAACCCACTAACTGTCGATAGACAGTAGCATCCACTACCTCTCTAGAAGTAGCATCCTCTTTCCTCCATTTTTTTGGAAGAGGAGTATCCATGGGTTTATAGCCCTCCATGTGAAACTTACGCAATATCTCCCTTGCATAATTTCCTCGGGACAGAAAAAGTTCACCATCTCACTGCCATATTTCCAATCCAAGGAAATAATGAAGGAGGCCCATATGCTTCATCTCGAACTTCCTTGCAAGGTCCTCCTTACATGAGTGTATTAGCTTCTCATCAACAGTCAATATTAAATCATCAACATAACGGAAAATTATTAAAATATTACCCTCCACCACAATTTGGTATAGGTTTGCATCTGCTTCACTTTTGGTCAAGCCCAGTCAGGTGAAATAGATGTCTATCTGAGTGTATCAAGCACAAGGTGCTTGCTTCAACCCATACATCGCTCTTTTGAGTCAGCACACATGTGAATCACTGTTAAATATCTCGAAAACTTCATGATGCTCTATGTACACCTCTTTCTCAACGATCCCATTGAGAAACACAGTTTTCACATCCATCTGATGAATGCGTCGGCCCATCTGCGTTGAGAGAGAAAGGATGGTCCTTATGGAAGAATACCTTGCGACAGGTGCAAATGTCTCTACATAATCTATCCCCTTGATCTATGAGAAGCCCCGAGCCATAAATATGGCCTTTTATTTCTCAGCACTCCCATCAACAACTTGCTTTACCTTGTAGATCCATCTTGAACCTACCACTGATTTATCAACCGACCTTGGAACAATTTTCCAAGCACTGTTTTTAACAATGGAGTCATACTCCTCCACCATTTAATCTACTCATGTCGGCTCCCACACTTATTCCTGAAAGGAAGATGGTTCAATAACAATACATTTGCTCATGAGAGCCTTGTATCCAATAAATCAGTCAGGAGATTGTCTTTGTCTGCGCTGTGAAGTTGGGGCTCCTACATTCTGTGTAGCATCAAGTCTCAACCTATCAGCTTCTGTGGTATGCCTTCTGCCATTTTTGATGGATGGATCTACATGAGTGGACTCCTCCAATCCATGAACCTCCTCCTATGGTTGATCCACATATAGAGACTCATCTTTGGGAACCAATAGTTCCTCCTCCGCATGCAACTGTAACTCCCTCTCAAGCAACAATCACATGGCTTTCCCCTGATCGAATTTTATATGCCATCGCACCACATTCATTTGACTCTTTGGAAAATACGCACGATAATTATGGGGTGTTTCTCTATACCCCAAAAAAATCCAAACTTTAGCAGTCAGCTCCAGCTTCTTCCTGGCATCCTTGATCACATGCACATAAACAAATGAGCCAAAAATCTTAAAGTGTGAAACATCTGGTTTCTTACCAGTGAATGCTTCTTCAGTTGTACTCATGCCAACTACTCTATGAGGACAACGGTTTTGCACATAAATCGCAACGTTGCATGCTTCTGCCCACAAATGAATTGGTAGGCCCTGAGCATGCAACATCACTCCTGCTACACCCATGATCATTTTGTTCCTCCTCTCCACGACCCCATTTTTCTGTGGGTTATGAGGCGCTATGAGTTCTCTTCGAATTCATTCTTTGTTGCAATTTTTTTTTAATTCGTTAGAGATGTATTCTTCACCATTATCTCTCTTGAGAGCCTTCACTTACTTGCTCGACTCTTTCTCCACCAATTCCTTAAACTCACAAAACTTTGAGAATGTTTGATATTTGTTCTGCATGAAGAAGATACAGGATTTACGAGAAAAGTCATCAGCAAAAATAGCATACTACTTATCTTTTGTTGTTGAAGCAACTAAGAATGGTCCACACACATCTGTATGAACTCTCTCAAGGATCCTCGAAGCACGGTTCTCCTTTTCATGAAAGGTGGACTTTACATACTTTCCCATGGTGAAAACCTTGCACTAATCTAACTTAGCAAGTGTTCCCATTGGAAGTCTAGTAGATATTTGCTGCATGACTTTCAAGGCTCCACGATGAAGATGGCCTAATCGCATGTGCCATCATTAGAGGAATTTTGAGGTCTAAGATAGGCCTCCTAAGAAAAATGTACAACCAAAATAAACTTTATAGGAACCAATAGTGGTAAAGATGATGATGTCAACCATGGGGGATGATTCACCATTTTTTAAGTAAAAAGGTAAAAAGATTAAAAAATAATAAAATAATAAAACTACTTTTTCAACTCATATTTTCAACTTATCTCCCAAAGTTTTTACTCAAATTTCGAGCGGAAGTACTCGTTGGATGCAAAATTTAATTTCTCATCCAAGGATTATCCACGTTGCATACTTTTGATAGACCCTACTACATGAAAAATGAGAAATACATTAAAAAAATGTTATTGCAATCAAGTTTTCATGTATTTCTCATTTTTCATGTAGCACGATCCATCAAAAGTATGCAAAGTGGGTACTCCTTTGATGAAGAATTGAATTTTTGCATCCAACGAGTACTCCCGCTCGAAATTTGAGTAAAAAATTTGGGAGATAAGTTGAAAATAAGAGTTGAAAAAGTAGTTTTTTCTTTTTCCCTCTAAAATTTGATGATGTAATCAAATCTTATTTTATTATTTCCACTATTATTTTATAATTTCCTTAGGAGGCCCATTTTAGACCTCAAAATTCCCCTAATAAATTCACCCTCATCCTAGATAACCACTTTTTCTACCTTGCCCATCATGGCAGCGCAACCATATACCTCCAACTTGTAGATATGCTTAACTCGAATCCCTATCCTTTTGGCTTGACCTATTGTTTTATGTCGTAGGAAAGCTTTTCCATCACTAAAAACAACGTCATAGCCTCTGTCCTCCAAGATTGTGACTGAGACCAAAGTCTTCTTCAAACCTGGAACATGCATAACATCTTTCAGTTGAAATGGTTACCTGAATCCCTTTGAAAGGTAATGGTACCAATTTCGGTCACACCATATTGTACGTCGTCGCCATCTCTATATTCATCTGGATATCTTTCTCATCCAAGTCACTTAAAAGTTCATTATCTCCCGTCACGTGAAAGGAAGTGCCACTATCCAAATACCATACTGACCCCAATGCACTTGACACCATGCATGCGATCAAAGAGAAATCAACCTCAAATTGCGAGGCAAGGGCCTCACCAGCTGCAGCTCCAACAACCTTCTTGTTCTTCTTCTTTTGTGGACAGTTAGTAGCAAGATGCCCACGTTTGTGACAATGAAAACACTTCACCTTAGACATATCCAACTTCTTTCCTTTAGACTCATATTTAGAATGGAAATTCTTCCCCTTCCCCTTCTTCACCTTGGCAGCCAAAGCACAATCTTCTTCATCATCATGCTTTGATGAAGAGCCATCTCTGGTGTTCCGCCTGAACTCCTCCTACACTAGATCCAACCACAGTCATTCCCAATCCGGAAATTTTTCCCGTCTGTTGACAGAGTCTTCATAACTATGCCAACTCTTAGGAAGTCCCAAGAGAGCCAAGCTCACCAAATCATCATCGGCAAAAATTATTCCCACACTCCCCAGTTCATCCCGACATTGGAAAAACTTTGTGAGATACTTTGGAATGGTATCGCCCTTTTCCATCTTGATCTTTCTAAGTTTATCTTTGAGTGCCAATTTCGTATGGCTGTTGCTGCTTTGGAATAGAGCCGTCAAAGCCTTCCACATAGCATATGGTGTGGCTTTCCCATGTATGCTTGAGACAATGTGGTCTCGTACTCCCTCTAACAGGATCCTCCTCGCCTTTTCCACTTTCTTTCGCCATGCATCAAGATTAGAAAAATATGCAGCATCTGGCTTAGGAACATCTTTTTCAATGAATCCCTTCAAGCCATTGTCTTTGAGTACCACCTCCATCCTGTCCTTCCAAGAAATGTAGTTCGAGCTACCCTCGAGTGCAAACTCTAACCTCAATCCATTGAAATACATTTCGATCTTGAATCAGCTGTAGCGCTAAGAAAGTATTTCTACAAATTCGAATTCTTTCCACCAACAAACTCAACTCCTGCTTCAAAATTGCAATTTCTTGTGCTCCAATACCATGTAGAAATTTAATATAAAATACATGTATGTCCTAGATTCTTCTGATCTAACAATAATATGCTATAGTTAAATACATAATTGCTTCTACAAATCTTTTCGGAATTTGAAACATAATCGCCAACCACAATATCATCAAGAAAGATCAATCACACATAACACAGATAATTTACAGGGGAAAGCTTATAGCTAAAAACCCCACTATCTTCTATTATGTATTATATCATGGATCATGAAACAATTACATACAAATATCTAATCCAAGAGCTCTCAGTACATGAGCTAACTGTCTCACACTGTCATACTGAAATTGGCAAGTTCCTTAGCTAATTTACTATCTCCAGATAGCCTGCCTCCATTGCGCAATCCTCGCTGATAGAAATCCCTGAATGTATGCAATCCTACCTGCCTTGACTGCACAATCCCCATGGGCACATCCAATGTGTGTGTGGTTGCATGGGTGCAACCGAATAATGTCACAACTGATAGTTTACTTCCATTTCACCTAGAACTCAACTAGGTCTCCACTGGATCGGACATGCATGCAGTTAATAGTAGTAAAGCTTCAGTTACATGTGATGCCACTGATTGTGAATTAATTAATAATTAATTCACTTGATCTATCACTAATGTATCTTTAGCTACAACTAGCACAACTAAGTTTAACTCACTTAACTGAGTTAAACTAATTTACAACTTTCATAACTGCACTTCCAACTCTGTTACAACTTCGAATCACTCAGTTACAACTAAGTCAACTTGCATGTCCCACCAACCAACCTCTTAACTCTAAATTCCTTTAGCTAACGGATTTTCCACTTCAGATAACTATTTCCAAGTGCTCATTGAGAATATATTATTGTTTATTGTCCAACTTATATTAAGGGATAAAAATAGTCGACATGCATCTATAAATAGACATGCAATCTATAAATAGAACTTTAAAATACATCTATAAATATACTGTTATGAAACCAGCTCCAAAAATAGAAGAACAAAGAGATCAGCGCCTTAGAAATAAGCCACTTCGAGGGGGAAACCTCCTTTACATTACATAAATGAACAATTCTTCGATGATACAAATGACCAAAACCTGTTTCTATATATAGGAGTGCATGAGATCACAATATAATCCTAGCCGACCTAACAATAACAATGTAAGGGCACAATAATAACAATATTGGGGTTACAGGGGTACAACAATAACAATAAGGGGGTTACACTATCAACAATAAGAGACTATACTAGTAATATAGGGACCTAACATGCCCCTCTCCTTCAAAAAAGTGTTGTCCTCAACGCTTGAGTAGCTCCGGATGCTTCCATATAAAATTCTCATTCTCCCATTTAGAATCTTCAGAGGGTAAGTTCTTCCACTTAATGAGATATTCTGAAATTGATCAATTTCGTAGCTCTTGAGTTCTTGTTTCCGTGACTGCTTCATGTTCCAATATGATTTTTCCTTCCTCATCAAGTTCTATAAATATTGTTTTAATTGGAAGTTTGTCCCCTATAACCTTCTATAAGCATGAAACATGGAAAACTGGATGCATTCACGAAGAAGCAAGAAGCTCCAATTTGTATGCCATAGAACAAATATTTTGCAACACCTTGTAAGGACCATAGTACTTTGGTGATAATTTATTATCCTTCTTAGCTTGCTTGAGGGATATTTGTTTGTATGGTTGTAGCTGTAAAAATACCCAGTCTCCTACATCAAAATTTCTCTCGCTACGATGTTGATCTGCCTGTTGTTTCATTTGATTTTGTGCCAAAATTAGGTTATCCTTTAAGAGTTGGAGAACTTCTTGTTAATGCTCGATGTGATCTTCCACTGCTTGAAACTTAGGGTATTATCTTAAAGAAGATGTGATGGGTGATGGATGATATCCATAAAGTGCCATAAATGGGGTCATTTTTGTTGTAGTATGGAAAGAAGTGTTATACCACCATTCAGGGAGAGGTAACCACTTGACCCATTGTGTTTGCTTATCAGATACAAAACAAAAAAGATATCCTTCCAAACATTTATTCACTATCTCTATTTGACCATCGGATTGAGGATGATAAGATGAGCTATGAGCTAGTTGAGTACCCAAACAAGAAAATAATTCCGTCCAAAAATTTCCAGTAAAAATGGGATCTATGTCACTTACAATAATCTTTGGGTTTCCATGTAGCTTTTGAATTGTTTCCATAAATGCATTAGCTACTATACTTACTTTAAATGGATGAGATAATGCACAAAAGTGTGCATACTTGGTAAGTCTATCAACTACGACCATGATGACACCCTTTCCTTCAGACTTAGGTAAACATGTGATAAAATCCATTGAAATATCCTCCCAACATTGACTTGGAATGGATAAGGTTTGTAGAAGACTCGAGGCTTTAATTGTCTCAACTTTATTTTGCTAGAAAACCAAACATTCCGCCACAAACTTTTGAATATCAGATTTAAGGCCATCCCAAAAAAAATCTTTCTTCACCATGTGGTAAGTTTTTAAAAATCATGAGTTTCCTTCTAAAGGAGAAGTGGGCAATTCCAAAAGAATATTTTGTTTTAGTTGGGAATTCTTGCAAATATATAAGCGATCTTTGTACCATAAGGAATCATTTTTACAACTAAATGTATCAGATGTACTAGGATCTTGCTGCAACTTTTGAATGAGTGTCCACACTTCTTCATCCTTCTTCCATTCATCCCTTGCTTCGGTTGTCCAATTTGGTTGGATAATAGAAATGGCACAAAGCAATGCTTCCACCTTTTCATCCTTTCTTGAGAGTGCATCTACAAAAAAATTTAGCTTCCCTTTTTTGTAGATGATTTCAAAGTCATAACACAACATATTTGTAACCCATTTTTGCTGCTCTTCTGAAGATAGTCTTTGTTCCAACAAGTGTTTAAAACTATCATGATCAGTTTTTACCTTGAAGTTTCTTCCCCTTAGGTAAGGTCACCATTTCTTTAGTGCATGTAATATTTCCAACATTTCCTTCTCATAAATAACTTTTTGTAAATACTTTCCTTTGATTAGACGACTTTCAAAAGCAATGGATCTTCCTTCTTGCATTATAACAACACCAATTCCATTTCCTGAGGCATCACATTCCACAATAAAGGTTTTTGTGAAGTCTGGCGTACCTAAGACCAGTTCTATGCACATTGCTTCTTTAAGATGTTCAAAGGCCTTAGTTGCTTCAAGAGTCCATGGAAATGCATCTTTCTTCAATAATTATATTAGAGGTGCTATTATTCTCCCATAATTCTTAACAAACTTGTGATAATACCCTATTAACCCGAGAAATCCTCGCAACTACTTTATGGTTGTGGAGACTTTCCATTCTTGAATGGCTTTAATTTTGTTAGGGTCTACCTTAACACCCTCGTGAGATACAATATGACCTAGATATTCCACCTCTTGTACTCCAAAGAAAAATTTGGATGTTTTTGCATATAATTGTTTCTCCTCCAATAGTTTGAGTACCCTGTCAACATGTTGAACATGATCCTTCCAAGACCTATTGTAAATTAGTATGTCATCAAAAAGTACTAGCACAAATTTTCTAAGGAAGGGTTTGAAAATGGAATTCATCAACCCTTTAAATGTAGAAGATGCATTAGTACGGCCAAAATGCATGACCAAAAATTCATAATGACCCTTATGAGTTTGAAATGTTGTTTTCAGAATATCTTCAGTCTTCATTCTAATTTGATGATATCCTAAACGAAGATCCAATTTGGTAAAATAAATTGCTCCATGTAATTAATCCAATAGTTCATCAATCACAGGAATGGGAAATTTATCTTTAATAGTGAGCTTATTGAGCACCCTATAATCTGGACACATGCACCATGATCCATCCTTCTTGTGCACCAATACTACTAGAGCAGAGAAAGAACTTTGACTAGGTTGAATTATACTAGCCTCTAACATATCTGCAATCATATGTTCAATTTCGCTCTTTTAGACATAAGGATATCTGTAAGGCCTTACGTTTGGAGGAACAGTTCCTAGAATCAAATGAATAGCATGATCATGATCACGAATAGGTGGGAGTCCTTTGGGAGTTTTAAACACCTTGGAATTATTGTCCAAGACTTTTTGGAGATCTGGAGAAATAGATGATTTTTATGTTGGAACTTCTAGTGAGCATAATTGTGAAATTACGCCTTGTTTTAATTTCTTCAGAAGCTTTTTCATGAAATTATAGCTTATTATATTTCCCGACTTCCTTGCGATATCCCGTAATTCAATTTCCTTTCCTTTAGAAAAAAATTTCAGGAAAAGTTCTTGAAAATTAAAAGCTACCGTCCCCAAAGATTGTAACCATTGTACTCCTAGTACAACATCAACACCTCCCATTGGAATGGAAAGCATTGAAATATTCAATGCATATTCCCCCATGGTTATCTTGATACTATGGCATTTTCTAGAGAAATCTATAGTTCCTCCATTTGAAACTATCACTTGACATTCTGGTGTTGGGTATAGGAAACAATTCAATTCCTCGGCTACCTTACAATGGATAAAATTATGGGTACTACCCGAATCAATCAACATTATTACCTTTTTTTTCTTGATATTTCCTTATATCTTGAGAGTTTGAGGAGTGGTAATTCCCGCCAATGCATTACACGATATGGTCGGACTCATTTCTTATTCTTCTAGGGTTGGTTCCTGGGATATATCCTCCTCTTTTGAAGTTTCTTGTTCATTTTATTCCTCGTCTTCACAATCTATGTAAAATAATTTCTTCTCAGCACACTTATGACCTTTAGTGTATTTTCTATCACAACTGTAGCAAAGCCCTTTTGCTCTTTTTTCTTCCAAATTTTGTGGTGTCAACCTTGTAAGTAGTGGAAGTCTAGGAGTAGCAACACTTCCATCTTTATATATGTGCGTGGTAGGCTTCCTTGTTGCCATAAATTTGCATTCAATTTTTCTTGCCAACCTAAATGCCTTCTCCAATGAATCAAGTTCCCAAACGCGAACTTCATGTTGGATGTTATCCTTTAAAGTCCCTATGAAGACATCAATTCTATGTTCCTATGGAATATCAGTTACCCTTATATTCAAATTTTTGAAATCATCAATATGCTCCCCCACTGAACCCTTTTGTTTGAGATTTATCAATTGGCTAAAGAAGGTGTTTCTCTTTGTATCGTCATAATGTGCTATCATTTCCTCCGTAAAAATTAACCAAGTGACATTTTTTTATGGGAGCAAAGCCATCAATACCATACAAATTTATTTTTTTCTAAATGTAAACTTGCAATGCGTACCTTTTGTATGTTTTGCACATTATTGAGATCAAAATATTGCTCCATCTGTAGTATCCATGTTACGGGATCCTTGCCATCAAAATTCCTCATATCCATCTTTGGAATATGATGGTTCTTCCATCCAACATTAGAGTTTATAAAATCATGATTAACATTTATTTTGTTCTCATCATGAGTTTTCTCTCAATATTTTCTCCATTAGGAAACATTTCTTGTATCAACTTTGTCAAACCTTCCATGTCTTCTTTTAGATCATTCTTCATGTTTTCCATGTTGTCTTTCATTTTTTCTTCCATGTCATCCATCTTAGCTTCCATGCCTTTCTTCAAACCATACATATTAGCTTCCATTCCCTTCTTCAAACCATCCATCTTAACTTCCATGCCTTTCTTCAAAACTTCCATTTCATTTTTTATTTCTCTTTGTGAGGGTGAAATTTGGTGCACTTGCTCTTGTAATTTTGATATGCCATGTTGCGCTTCTTCCTCTTCATGATTCATAGAAGAGCCTTCTGAAGGATTAATAGGTGTTTAGTTATTTTTGGGTGGCATTTTAGAACCCAATACTGATATCTATGCTTCAATGTGCCCTTAGAATCACTTCAAACTGATTTTTCACACAAGAGTTATGCAATTCAAAAAAAAATACACACATTTTTCTTGCTTTTGAGGAGCTCGATATTGAAACTGAATTATCTCTTTGATTTTAGATCTTCAATATCTGAAATTTGGCCCTGTAGTATCCCTATGAATCTTTTTTCTAATGCCATAGGTCTGACTTGATTTAGATTCTTCAAGGTAAATTTATACCCAATCTCCCACAATGACCTAATTATGGACTAGTTCAGTAGAGCGCACTTGTGAGATGTGCCATGTGGCACTGTTTCCTCCTTCGGCTCTGAAATTGATATAAAAGAAACTACAATCTGTGTACTTGCAGACACTTTTTACAGAATTCCATTCAAACTCTCAGAGAGAGAGTTATGAGGATTTTCCCATGGTCACCTCTTTGAGATGAAATTTGGGAGCCTGAAAAATCCCTAAATTTCACAGATCATATCTCCAAAAATTTTGCAAACCAAGATCTGGAATTTTTACATGAATTTGATCAAGATTTTGGCTTCGCTTTTTATAAATCTCATCTTCTAAACCTTTATAGAAAAAAAATTTATAGCACAAATTTTACGATGACCTGTTTTACGTGAATTTTGGAGCCTGAAAAAACCCTAACTTCCACAGATCATATCTCCAAAAATGTTGCAAACCAAGATGTGAAAATTTTGCACGACTTTCCTCAGTATTTCGGCTTCTCTCTCTAAAAATTTCAGTTTCTTAAACTTCATAGAAAAAAATTTATGTCGAAAATTCCATGATGACCTGTTTGGAGTAGTGAAACCCTAGAATCCAAAGCTATGATACCAAATGTTATGAAACCAACTCCAAAAATAGAAGAACAGATAGATCAACGCCTTAGAAATAAGCCACTTCAAGGGGGAAACCTCATTTACATTACATAAATGAGCAATTCTTCGATGATACAAATGACCAAAACATCCTTCTATATATAGGAGTCCATGGGATCACAATTTTATCCTAGCTGACCTAATAATAATAATGTAAGGGCACAATAATAACAATATTGGGGTTACAGGGGTACAATGATAACAATAAGGGGGTTACACTAACAAAAAAAAGGGACTTAACTGGTAATATAGGGACCTAACATAGACATGCATCTATAAATAGAATTTGCTCATGCATCTATAAATAGACATCCAGCTAAAAATAGTCTGAGGCTCCATCCTAGTGTAGGTGCTTAATTTTAACTAGGATATTCTTTTTGAATCTCAACATTTTATTTCTCTAAATACCACCTCTACTATACATAACCTTATTAGTTCCTAGGTTCCAAAACTTTTAACCTTTTATACCATCTTAATATGCAATAAATATACACTTTTCAACTTTTTATCCATATTACTCCTAATCTCCTTTGGAAGTGTACATAAGCGTCACAACCAAACACCCTGATATGTTTAAGAGAGGTTTTCTTACCGGTCCATACCTTATGTGGAGTCTTATAGTTCAATGATGATGAGGGTGCTCTATTTAACGAGCAACAAATAGTGTCCATCGAATTTTCCCATATTTCTTATCATAACTCAACACCACTCAACATGCTCCTTGCTTTCTCCATCAACTTCATAATTATCTTTTCCACAACTCCATACTAAGGTATGTATGGAGCCATCCTATGCCTTGTTATTTTAGATTGCTTATAGAAATCTTCAAATTCATTCCTTTGGAATTATCCATCATTATGTGTCCTCAACACTTTAATTTTCTTCTTTGTTTTATTTTCCACAAGAGCCTTAAACTCTTTGAATTTGTCAAAGACTTTAGATTTCTTCTTAAGGAACGAATTCGTCGAGAATTCATTATAAATGAGACATAGTGCAAAAATTTACTTAGTGATGGAGCCAATACAAATCCAAACACGTCACTGTGCATTGACTGTAATATTCCCTTTGACCTAATAGTGCCAAAGGAGATTTTTACCGAATTCTACTTTCTATGTAAACAATTTTCACAAAAATATAAATCTAGAGAGAAACTAGATATACCTTCTACAATAGCATTACCATGTAATACTCTAAGCCACTTCTCTAAGATATATATTAGTATTTTATGCCACAACATAATATTTTCTCTAGATATTGTAGGGGTTTTTCCTTCTTCTGCTATGCGGTTAGAAACTGTGGAACCATTGAATCCATCACCAATAGTGCTTCCCAAAAACTTATATAGAGTTTCAATCAGAACTCCCTTCAACAATACCATTTCTCCTCAAACCATGCTACAAGTATCCATTTCAAACATTGTTTTTACACATGCATTTCTCATCTTTCTTAGACAAATAATGTTTTTGGCCAATTGTGGGATGTGCATAACACAAGTGAGTGTTATAACCCTTCCACCCAGGAGCTTCAACTTTATTTTTCCTCATCCTATTATTTTAGGTTTTAATTAATCTCCTATAAAAAAAAACACAACCATCATATCTTTCATAATCGCAAAACCACTCTCTGTGAGGAGTCATATGAATAAATGCACCTGATTTGACCAACCACGCCTCATGATTTACATGTGTACTTGAAGAAGCCAAGTGCACATCCAATCCTTCATATGATGAGGTTTTTGATTGAACATACGGAGCATCTTTATATCCCTTCCCTTTCTCATTAAGTTTGGATTTACAATATTTCTTGTAATTCGCTTATTTTCCTAATATCTAGCATGCCTTTTCAAAATTTTGTAGAGATTTAGATCTTCCTGTACATTTAGATATCTCTATCGACAAATTATTTTTATTTCTATTTTAGGACCATCATCTTACAGACAAGGCATCTCAATTCTAGATTTCCATGTTGTTCTGCCTCATCTCCTCCAACAAAAAGGTGAGAATATTTGATCAATGATTAAAGTAGTTGTATTAATACCTATGGAAACAACCAAAATATCCCATGACTCTAGTAGATAACATAAAAATTGGATGCACTTGTCCTCATCTGGAATATTAATATCAACATATAATAGATAATTTACCATAATATTGAAGTCATTCAGATGCTCTATTACTGAATCTCCATCCTTCATCCTCAAGTTATAAAACCTTTTCAGTAGGAACAATTTATTCACCAGGGACTTATATTCACATAAAGTCCCTAACTTGTCCCATAATTCCTCCAGTATATATTTTGTTGAAACATTCAACAATACTGAAGTTGATACACACAATCACATTGTGCTCTTTTCCTTTCGATCCAACCTGGTTCAATATTTTGTCAACATCCCCATCGGAGTACCTAGATCCATAATGATTCATTTATCTTTTTCCACCAATAAATATTCCATTTCAAACTTCCACGATTCAAAACTTTTCCCATTGAATTTGTCGATCTTTATCTTTGAACTGCTTGCCATTTTCTTTCACCACAAGAATTGATTATGTAAATATCATATTATAACAATGTATACCATAGGTTTTATAAAAAAAACCCCTTATCCACAAAAGTATCCCATGGAAGGCAAAATTTATCTGAGAGAAAATGTAGGTGTTAACCCTATACAATTAATTACTACAAATAGATTCTTATTGAAAAAAAAGAAAAAAAGAAAAAAAAAGAAAACACATTAACATAGAGATTTTATCTTGGAAACCCAAACCAAAAAAATGAACAAGAATTTTCAATATAAACCACTAATCCTTAACCAAAACTACAAAACTATGGGAAAAACCACCATGCACAACAAAACCACTAGAAGCAAAAACCATGTGTTGAGAACCACCCAAAAAGGACATAAAACATTAGTAATTTTTTTTCAGGGGCGTTGACCCTCAACTTATGTGTAGCGAGGATTTCCTCCCCCTTTTAAACCCCCCAAGGCGGGGGTGATTCTCCCCCCTTACAACCCCCTAAATAGGGGGGGTACAACTGCGCTTGTGACCCTCCACTCCCCACTACGTTTGGTGCAATGTACAATGTGTGGAGATAATTGTGAAAAGAATATAACACATACCCAACACCACCAAGAGATGATACCCTAGCTAGTCCCCATACTTCTATATGCACAACCTATAGCCTTTCATCGTTATTTTCCTTCCTATCTCTAAGAAATATAACTCTTTTCTATTTTCCATGAACACAATGCTCACAAAAGTCCAAATCAACCTTCTTCAAATGTAGCAATAATATTTTTGAATGGATAATCAACATCCCCTTCTCACTCATGTGCTTGAGCCTAGGATGCTACAATGTTCTATCCACTCATGTATAATATAAATCAATAGAAAGGTCAAAATTACTAGTACATAAATACAATTAAAGATCTTCTAGTGACCTTCCATGTTGTTGTAAATCTGACTATACAACCTTCACTTCCCAACTTCCATATTGAAATTAGATTTATTATTAAATCAGGAATGTGATTTACCTCTTTCAACAACCATTGGTTTACATTATATAATTTTATCCATACCCTACCCTTTCCCACAATTTTACATGGTTCATCATCACCCATATAAACATGTCCAAAATCACCTTGAACATAATATTGAAACTATTTCTTATGGAATGTGGCTTGAAATTAAGCCCCTGAGTCTATCACCTATGAATCAAAATTACTATATACTAAAAGGATGAAATAATCTTGTAACACATCTCTTGCTACATTTTCTTCCTTATTATTCTCCTATTGTCCATCTCCTTTTTTCTTCTTTTAGAGACCAAAAATATTTCTTCTTATGTCCTTTCTTCCAACAATGCCAACATTCTACCTTCCCTTTGGATTATGATTTTCCCCTCTTATAATTTCCATGATTCCTTGTGATATTTCCTCTCTTCCTTTGTCTTCCCCTATTCTCTACAATCAAAGCATCACTTAACCTCTCGTTTGTTTTTTCCTATCATATTTATGTATCAAGTATAACACCAACAACAACATCAAACTTCAAAGTGTTTGAACCATTCCATTTTTATGGCAATGAGCACAAAATCAAAATATCCTTAACCTCATCATCATGGTTTTCTCCTATAAAGATTAATTGAAAAGTGATGATGTTAAATTTATTTAAATGATCAAAAATAGACCCACCTTTTGACATATTCATATTAAATACATGCTTCATAAGAAACCTTGTTGGAAGGTGACAATCTTTCATACAATTTATCCATTTTTGTATCAAACCCCACATTGTATTATATTTCTAAATTTTGAAAGCCATCAATGCTACCAAGCACAACCATATTTTTCCTAGTGCCTTTCTGTCAAGAATCTCCCATTCTTCATTTTTCATAGTTGTTGGCTTCTTTTCTATTCTTCCTAATGGTAGAAAAATATTTTTTCTGATATATATGCTTTCATTTGAATTTTCCTTGACTAGTAGTTTTGGCCATTAAATTTCTCAACCATAAAATTTTCTTCCACCATTCATCCCACTCGAACTAAGAGTCTTCATTTCCTATGAGTTTTATCAAAGAAATAAGCCTTTGGCTCTAATAATAATTTTTAGGAATAAAATCACATATCAATAAGTTCAAAATGAATGAAAAAATAAAGAATAGAATAAAACAATATAAAGGAGACACCAATATACGTGGCTCAATTGATTTGGGCTATTTCCACAAAGAAATAGTCAGTGCTTCCTTTTATTCCATCCAATACAATGAAGGGATTAAAATATTTGGAACATCTGTTGCAACCTCCTCTTCTCTCTCTCATGGTACCCTCTCTCTCAATTAAAATTCTATCTCAATAATACACAACCACAATACAATTCCCTCATAAAAGAGGGTTTCCTTAAAGATAAAAAATGATAGCATAACATCAACCATTGGTATGTGGCATAATGATGAATGGTATCTATATTGACTATGATTTTACAAGCAATTTTAACAAAAAAATATCTTTGGGGGTGCTAGCCTTGAACCCTCACCAAGGGAAGAACAAAGGAATTGTCACTGCCCCCACAAGACCCCTTGGCGACACTAGTAGGGGGAAAGCCCCCATACACCGTCCATTAGGAATTAGGGTCCAAACATGGCTAAAAAGTAATAATTATAAATCAGGAGGATAATATAGCTCTACAACTAATATTTTTGATTTATATATTCGCTTCCACAACCAAGGACAATCTTCTAGCTTGTCTAGGGAATACAAGGCTTCACATCCAAGCTTAAAAGTGTATTAACAACTATTTTAATTTATCTTTCTAATTTATCATAAATATAGTTAAAGGACGATTATTCATTTGGTTATCAACTAGGGATTTGTAAGATACTTGTTGATTCAAATATTAGGGGGTTTATAACCTAAGTTTAGATGTACGTAATTAATTCATATTTGTATGTAAAATGGAACTTAATCGATATGTAACTGATGGGTTGTCGGCTTGAGGGGTCTTGACCCAGGTTCCGAGTTTATTGTGCAACCAAAAAACCCTCCAACTACTGGCCCTTTCGGCAATGACCTGCTTGCACAGATCAAAGTCTCACCTGAAGCAATATGGGGGGGGTGCTGGAACAAGGTTTTTGCACCCTGAGGAAGAAATTGATGTGGTGACCCTAAATAGGTTTATTGTAGAACTTATTGTAGGTCGGAAACAGGTGCGTGCATATACAAAACAATACTTATCATATTAGTTTGCCACGAATACAAATAATACATATAACAGATGGATCACAGATAAACTTCGTCGCAGATAAATGACAGAATCAGATAAAGTGCAACAACTGATGTAGATCTATTCATGTAATTAACCATCAACATATATTCATGCATAAATAACAGTTACTCGCACAGATATGACAAAAGTAAGTGATCTCAAAGCAATAATAGTAAACAGATACCTCAGAATATAAAAAAAGTGCTTCGCCAAAACCAGTTCTTGTATTAGATTCAACAATTCAATACAATCAGACTGTCCCCTTACAATTACCCTCCCGCGCACATAGCCAGCTAAGTCGACACACATCCAGGACTAGGTCTTCATGCACACGGCCAGCAGGAGCCTTTCTACCCAACCCAAACTTACAAAAACATATCACAGATGCATAAACATACTTATATCCAAAACATCATGATTACTTATCAACTTACAGACTCGTTTTATCTATTTATAGTCATCTAGCATGTAGATATTATGGTCTCAAACCATGGTTTGAGGCCCACAGTTTACCCTTACAAACCATTTACATAAAAGAGGGACTTTGACCCGCCCAAAATCCCCTTTACCTCTCTGTGCAGCACACATATGCAAAATTACATACAAAAAGTTACTCAAAATTTTCCCCAAGGGACCCCGCTCCAACATGCCCCCAACACAAACCTGTGACTCATCCTGAGTCGCTGTGGGGTTGGCTTCTTCATCTTGGCTTGGAGTGCAGCGACAAAAGTTTTCAATGGCAACATCACCTCAAGACTCTACGTAGCATCTCCCTACGCTCCAGTGACCAATTTTTCTATAGTTGGCCCTTTAGTGACCATTTCAATACTTCGATGAGTTTGTTGAAGGGTCTTCAGCGCACCATCCAATGATTGTGATAGTTGTAAGGCCTCCTTGGCCCATGGCTGTACCCTTGCCTCGAGAATCTATTCTCTTCAACACAGGTCCTCGATTTTGGTCTGAATTATCTGGTCCTCTTGTAGGTGGGCAAGGCATTGTGCAATCATGAGGGTGGGTGCCACCATCCAAATATCAACAAATAGTTTCTCATTGACGCACAATTCGTTGTGCAGCTGTTGCACCATGGGGTCATTCTGAACTGAATTCCAGACACCCATGACCTTTTCCAAGAGCTAACCACACTGTGTGACTGTGGCAGCAATGCTATATGTGGCTTGCTTGACCTCGGTAGCCCTCCTAGCTCTAACTTCCGGTGGGGTTTCTATCTACAAATTTAATTGTAGGTCAGCAATCTGATGCTCAAATTCAAACCAAACTGTTTGAAATTTAGCATGCGAGGCCCTCAATGCAGCAACCAACATTTCTAATTTCTCTGATGGGGCTGTTGTGGCGGGGACCGCTGGTACTTCACTACATACTTGATTGATCTTGACTTCTAGGGCAGTGCGTCGAGCCTTGACTGCTTGGCATGCTTTGTCGGTGCTTTGGTACTTCAGCTGAAGGTCTACTACATGCTGCTGAGCTTCATTCATGTCGTGGTAGGCACGAACTTCACAAAACTACAGTTTGTCCACGATCATGCTATGGACCATGTGTAATTTACTTGCAGGTAACACAATCAAACCAATTTTAATTTCTTGGAAGGATCTGATCTACGCATGCAGCAGCTATGACTCGACTCAAATGGATTTTTCAAGGATTTGAACCAAGCGGGTTTCACTTGTTGAAGGCAATATTGTTGTAATGGGCTGCGCCTCGGCATCATACACGCTCGCTTGTGCAATGCTCGCTCGAATTAGGCTCGCTTGAAATTTGAGCTCTTGGATACCAACTTGTACCCCATCGAACACATCCTTGTATTGCGCTTCAATGTCCATCCACAAATATTCTATTGTTGTCATGATCGTGTTGGCTATTTTGTTGATATCATCTTCGTTCAGTGTCATCTCTTCTTCTCCCATGGCCCTAGGGCCTTTTTGTTTCTTCCTGGATCTGCTCGCGACCTGAGAACCGTGCTTTGTGCCCTTGGAATTATAAACTTCCACCTTCTCCTCTATCTCTTTAGGCACGACACCATTCTTCTCAGGTGCAGTGTCTATTTCCATATCCATCATTTCTCCAGTTGTAGTGGGCGTGGGCTCTGCTCCTGTGGTTTTCTCAATATTTTTTGTACTAGTGAGAGGATAGGTAGGCGTATTTGGAATAGATGTAGATGCGCCTTCCACGATGCGCGACTCCAACCAAGCTGGCGGCCACTCTGTAGTGATGCACAAAAAGTTGTCCTCAATGACGAGATACATCAATTCGTACCAAATTCCTCTACTATGCCCTTCATGCAGATGTGAATGTTGTGGAAGGAGGCCTTAAAATATACAATCAACTTGTACTGCTCGTAAAAATTTGGAGAGAGCCTTGGTTTAGATTGGATCGCTTGAAAGATATAAGCGTCGAACAAGACTCAAAATGTTTTGTTTTCCATAATGTGCGTGGGGATGGAGGAACTCCATAGCATGGTGTAGCACGTAGATTCGCACATTTGTGGTTCTATATCAAGGAACTGTGTTTCCTCTGGGGTCTTCCATCCAATTAGGGCTATCAGCAATAAGAGCCAAGCATAATAGAAGTGCTTTCCCTCCTCTTGTGCTTCGCGCATGTTCTCCAAGAACTCTTTGCATAAATATTATGCCCAATTGTAGATTACACACTTCTCACAATGTATTGTAAGTGCAATGACTTGTGCAGGAACTTCCTTAGGTTTACACTTCTGAATCATCTTGTAGGCCAAGATGAGCATCCCCAATTGGACGAACCGATCATTGATTTTTCCTACTAAAAATCCTCTGTTGTGGCACAACACCTGGTTACAGGTCGTTTTGATTTTGTTTGCCACCTTTGTTTCTTGTGCCTTTCCTCCAAACTCATCCATGGGATTTGTGCCTTGGTTAGGTAGGCCGGTGATCCGATGGATCAACGCGACATCAATGGGTATGCGCTTTCCCAACCATAAGGCTTCATCATGCATGAGTGCGAGAAATTGGTACACTCACTCATGGAAATGAAATATGTAAAAAAAAAATAGGTAAAATGAGACCCAGAAGGTCACTATAAACATAGATTTTTTCATCCTACCTGTGCAGCGTTTTTCAAAAAATAGGTATAGAAAAAAAACCAGCACAGATCTTGCTAAGATTTTTAAAATGAAAATTTTTCTTTCAAGTAATTATATTGTCCATGCATTAACACCATGTTTTCTCCATATTGGAACAATGAAGGGAAGTTCTCATTCGTGGAAATGAAATATGAAAATAAAAAAGGGTAAAATGAGACCCAAAAGGCCACTTTAAAATAGTATTTTTCCTCCTATTTGTGCAACTTTCTTAAAAAAATTGGCATATTCCTCATATTTAACAATTGTGGGTCTTCCAATTTTCAGGCTTATCTCTCATTTTGGCTTGGCCTTGGTGATTTATCAACGAATCCTGCAACACTGAAACACATGTTCCACAACCCACAATATGCCCATTATATTGAAACAAGCATCAAACAATTTTTATCTACATAAAATCAATCCTATTATTTTTTATGATTAAAAGAATTAAAAAAAAAAAATCACCAATCAAGACCATACACCTTTAAAACATGTTATTTTTTACTTACATATGTCACAACATAAGCAACCTACCAAAGTGATTCATCCTTTTCCTTGGCAAAAGGGGAGAAGAGACCTAAAGGCATAAAACCTTAATAGTAAAATCTTAAGATTGCAACATCTAGAATTGTAATGGGAACACTTTTCTCTATACATGAGAGATTGGTTATAAAACTGTAAAATGGAGCCATAAATTATCTTTTTTGAAGCACCAAATCCACAGAGTAAAAACCTACTCCAATGAAAATGTGTGTTCGCCTTATCAATTTACATTCAAAGCGGGTTGTCTTCCAATTTGGAGAGTGTGGGTAGCAGTTTGCACAAGGAATCTACATAAGCAATGAGATGGAATATTTATGAAGATTATTTATATGAGCATAGTACCAAAAATGTGAATACTCACACAAGAAGGTATGCAAGTATTAGAGGAGATTATGGAAACTGTCTACATCTCTATAAACTCATTTGTACAATGACATATATAAAGAGTAAAAACCTATGAGAGAGTGGTCATGTTTGACCCACTATATGCAACTATTGTTTTTAGAAAGGGAAATATGTCTATTCCAAAGTAAAAGTTACACTTCTAATTTTCCATGTATCCAAATATGAAATTGCATGGATACAAGGAAAACACTCTCTACCTCTCAATAATAAATATGTCCCCCCACAAGTACTTAAAATAGCAAAGGGGTGTGAAGACAAGAACCTAAAATAAAAAATATCTACATAATATAAAAATACAAAGTATGCAAAGATGAATTGCATGGATACAAGGAAAACAAAAATACACTTCACCCCCCCTCTACCTTTATAGAATAGATGTAGGGGAATAAAAAAAAGATCCATAGAGAATTGTATTAGAGTGGGAAAAATAAAAATGATAAGAAAAAAAATAACCAGCAAAAAAATATACTAATTTGAACATGTGTTCACATGTATTCAAATATTATAGAAAATAAAAGAGCCCAATATGATTGATTACGCACTTGATAAATTGGAATTTACTACTTTAGTAAAAAGGAAGAAAATACAAGCCCTTTTTCTATTGTACTCTAGAATAAATCCTTTATAATGGTTTTGGAGTTTTGTGCTACACTCTATGCTTACTCTCCAACATTAAAATAAGAGTTCCCAAATTTGTTTCTAAATATGTATGATTTGTTTGAGTTTGGGCCAAACCTAGTCAAGTCTTTTCAAGTTCAGTAAAGATGCAACGAACTTAACTATGTTTTCCTAAGCTCAACAAGCTTGAACCAAGATTTTGAAAAGGAATTTTGATAGAGATTACTGCTCTGACATTTTTTGACAAATTTTCCCTTTCCGTATGTCTAAAAGAGAAAATTTGAACTAACCTCTTCTGACCACAATGTGGCTAGATAAGTGAGAAAAATAAGAACCAATATTATCCACTAAGATATTGTGAGTGAGGGGCATTTATTTTTCCATAAGATGCTCAAAACTTGCATCTCACTCCAGACATTGTTTGTTGTTTTGCTGCATACATTAGCACAAACAAAATTGTTTCATCAAGGATGTTTGAACACTGACATGGGAAATTTCAACACCTCACTTCATACAGATCAAAATACTTCATACTTCATCGGTCCACATCCAGCTAACAATTCATAAAGATAAGTGTTTAAAAATTTTTATTTGCGCATTCGGTTCCGCTATACTTACACATTAACTTGTATTCTATTCATTTGTCAGTTCTCATATTGTGTGTTAAATTTAAGTTACGTATATGATATTAATAGATTAGTATTGCCGGTATCGTTACATGGTTATGCATCTGTTGGTATGATTTGTGCATTAGGGTTAACTGTGACTAGGTTATTTATAATTTTGTGTAATTGTGATTGAATTATGCCTATGTTTCCAGTGAAATTTTGAAATATGGAGCTTGGGTGACTGATGTTACCTAGCAGGAACATTGAGTAATGTCATGAGTGGTATCAAAGCCAATTTGCAACACTCAACATACATGGGCTACAAACAAAGCACACATAGAGAGAACAGGAGAAATTTTTTGGAATGGTTTCCATCTGCTTGAACATTATCAAATAGGGAACATGGAGTTTCTGGGTCAATTTCATTGTTCATTCAGAAACAGGGGACAACAGTTTGACCCAATCTATTTTAAATTAGAAATATTCTATTTTTCAGGGTATTTTCAGCATTTCACTGAGGTAAGGTTTCCAA
Source organism: Pinus albicaulis (assembly GCA_034641835.2). NCBI lineage: Eukaryota > Viridiplantae > Streptophyta > Pinopsida > Pinales > Pinaceae > Pinus > Pinus albicaulis. The sequence continues at coordinate 1,013,758,543 of CM076578.1, read as the reverse complement.
AATTTACAACTATGGGTTTTTGTTTCGACAAGAGGTGTTCATAATTTTGGGCAATTGATGATAATAAAGGAGGTGTTCAGAATGTATTTTTTACAAAGGCCTAGAAAGTATCGATGAAATGCATGTGTATGGCATCAAGTTAAATGATTTCATTCTCACTAGTGTGATCAATGCATATGTAACCCTCTCAAATATGTAGAAAGGGAAACCCTACTCACAATGATATTGAGAGAGATGACAACCCAAGTGAGGCAACATGGACTAAAGACGAAGCATATGGGTGAAATTTTTAACAGGTTTACAAAATATTTGAAAAAATATGCCCAATGGATGTTTTCTTATCGAATCTAATGATTGAAGAGTATGTGAGGAAATGGTTAGGTGAGGAATTCCTTGTCCTTTTCTCTCAAATGATGGAGATAAATATACAATCGGACAATGCCACTTTTCCCACTATGCACCATGCATGCACTAGCCTTTTATCCCTATAAGAGGCCCAAGGGATTCATTATTACATAGCCAAGAATGGGTTGCAAACAGAATTGTCCTTGGTCCAAACAATTAATTAATTTATATTAGTCAATGTCCTATGTCAGATGACCCTACTCTTGATAAAAGAGTGGTTAAAGGAAATTTTATAATATTGGCCACCCTTAAATTTTAAACTATAACCCAAGGCCACCATTTTAACAAAATATTCGTGATTGGAGATTTATGAAGCTACGTTCTTTTTATTGATCTTGTTGTTAAATGGAATTCACTCTATTTTCATATCTTCTGTTTAATCTCTATGTTTTTATTCTGTAGCTCAATCCATTGTTTCCTTAATATGGTTCATATATCAATATTGAAACCTTCAAATATTCCCAACTTTCAAACATGCTCAATCTTCAAACCTACAAATATCTCTTACCATCCTTATGTATTATTACATATTTGTGAACTTCCGATTCTCCTTTTTACTTGTATAGACTTTTCATTCTTCATTTTCTCTGCTCGTGGCTACTATACTATAGAATTACACAGATCTTTACTTTGTTTCCTCATGTTGCAGGTTTCAAGGTTGAGATTTATTTCAATGTCAAGTACTATAAGTACAAAAGAAGGCACTTTATTTCTGCTATGTAACCCATAGAGTGTTGGACCTAGATCATAACAAAAAAACACCTTTGCCCTTGTCAACATGATGTCAGCTACATGTTCATATTTAACAATGGATTTTATGAGCTACCCAGGAAACCTTTACAATTTAAATTTCACCTACAAACACCCTTGTAAGTCTTTATTAGATACAACTCTTTGAATAATGTCTCCAAGGCTCAAAGTTGAAATGGTCTCTAACCCAAAATTGAATAAAGGTGTATTGGTAAAGATATTGTTAATGTTTGGGAGAGGTGCAGGGTTCAAATCTCCCTCCCCTCATGTTAACCTAGATTTTTAGCACAATAATGCAACATTGGGATTTGTAATAACTTTGGGTCAATTAGTCTTTAAATGGATACAGATTCTACATCACTAATACGCTAGAAATGATGAAATATGAAAGAAATTCTCCTTGGACATCAAATATGGAATATTTTTCTACTTATCATCAAGTCGATTTGTGTCATTGTGTAAGTTAAGGAACATTGATATCAAGCATTCTTATTAAATTTTATTTAAATATAAGAGTCCATACTTGACCCAAATGGGGACAGAAAAGGAACCCTTTTTAGCAGAAGTGATAGAATAGTAGTTAGAACAATAATTTAAACTAATCTACAGAATACCAAAAAGGAAATGAAAAATTAAACATGGTTCTAGTATTTATATAGCACCTTAGTGTGTGATGACCAAGAAAAGTAGAACATAAATCCAAATCTAACTAATACACTAGATATGCAGAAATTTGCATGAAATTCTCCTTGGACACTTCAAATATAGAACCTTTTTCGACTTACCATCAAGTTTATTTGTTTGAGTGTGATGATTATTAAGTTAAAGAATATTCATCACAAACATTCAAATTACAATTTACTTAAATATGATACCCCATACCTGGCCCACCTAGGAGCAGAAGAGGAAACCTTTTGGATAGAAGCAAATGAATAATAGTTAAAACAATGGTATAAACTATTATATAGAGTATTGATGAGGATATGAAAAATTAAACATGGTTCTATCATTCATAAATTACCTTTGTGAGTGATGACCAAGCAAAGCAACAGATAAATCAAAATCTGACTCCAAGATTTTGTGAAACCATCCATCAAAGTCTCCATAAAACTCAATCTAATGTGGACAATAAAAAAAAATAACCAACACTAATGAGTTCAGTGCATATTGGATTTCTATAAAATACATATAGGTTTAATCTTATATAAGAGGGAAAAAAGTATTATATATAAGATCTCTTCTGCAGAAGAGATAGAAGTATAACCAAATAGTCAGATAGTGTATACCAAACAAAGGTTTTCACTTGTAAGTTGTAGCATATACCATGGAAAATTTTATGGGCTAATATTCACAAGTGGGCTAATTTTCCATGTTCTTTCCAAAAAAAGATTTGCTATTTTTCATTTTTCCTAAAAATGATTCGCCCAAATTTTATAGTATAAAACTATTTTAATTTAAAATCGACAAAAAAGTATATACATACTATATAAAATTATTACACATTTGAATATTTTTAGAAAATTATCATAATTTTTTTTACATATTTCATATTATGGACTGGTGATATTCGCCAAGTTTTCTAAACTTTAAGATAAATTTCCATCATTAAAATTTTCCCTAGCATAGACCCAATAGAAGCCAATTTACTATCGAAAGAAAATTTACAAGCACTACTGGATCAAAGCATGTGAGTTTTCTAATAATTCCTACATAGCATGCAAAATATTTTTCAATGCTTTCCACTATACAAAAACAACACTACGAAAACTCTCCTTGAGAAGACACCAGAATATCCAAATACAAAGTTAGTGCCATACACAATTTCATCCAAGTAAATGTCAAAACATTTTAATTTTGATGCTTTAGTGGCTAATGAAGTTTGAATTTTTGTATAGCTCCTTAGGCTGTCATAAAAGCTCTTTTTCAGGGTGACATCTGTACATATCATCAAACAGGGTTTCCAAATTACTAAGGACTCTACTTTTGAAGTCTCCATCCTTTAGTTGGATGCAATCCAAGCTTTTGATAGAAAAAACAATAAATTCCATAAGACTGAAGGCTTTCTCTTGAAAAATGGTGTGCTGCTGAGCTACCATTTCCTCTAACTCCATGGTTAAAGCTTCAAGATGATGGAGTTAAGCCAAAATTGTTTTCTTTAGGAAACTTTGTTACAACTACACGAACATTTATATAGGATTGGATGCTCACCTTGGAATGGTGAGCCGGGAAAGAAACAAAATAATATTTTGAATTAAAAGGATTACTCTGTCGGCAACTTCCTGGAGCTACCAAGGCTTGTCCACTAGCGATATTGATCTCAATTCATAACTCACTTAGCCCTATTCAAGGGCAGAGACTTTGACACCTTGGGAGAGAGCTGAAGAAAAAAAAGGTGGCATAATATCTTCATGTTGAGAATTTGAAGAGGGATGGCTATTGTTATGACATATGTTTAGACATGTGTGTCTATTGTGTCTAATTTTCCTTGTCCATTAGGTTATATAACCTGGTTATATATATGTAGTCACATGAATTTATCCACCTGTGAATAATCATATGTAGTCATATGTATTAATCCACATGTGATAAAACATATGTATCCATGTTTGAATAGTCACATGTGGTCAAACATATTTATCCACATGTGATTATCTTCTAGGTGTTACTGTCAATATTTTCATACTGCCATCAGTGATAAAAAATACTCTTTTCATATCATTTTAGGAGTCCCTCTCAAAAATTTTCTATCATTCCATTAGGTCATGTAAAAAATTCACTCACTGATGATAGCCCTAGTCATAAAAGTCACTCTCCCTCGCAAATTTTATACTTGTTAGCCCACCTTCATGTTTTACTAAGCATAAATTAGTCATGAGAGTTTATTTCATCATGTCATTATGTTAGTCAAAGTCACCATGGAGTTTGGTCATTCAAGGTCTCATTAGGTCACTAGGTTTCATTTTTCAAGGTTCAAAAAAACACCATTTAATTTGCATAAGGTCAGAAAAAATAATGAGAGTGATCAAATAACATTCCTTCATAATCTGAATGGATTTATAAACATGTAAATTTGATCTCCATGTAAGATTTCCAAAGTTTAAATTCTTATTTCAAGTTATGATTTCTATTACGCAATGTAATTTTATTAAAAAACATAGATGTAATTTGTTTTTATTTTTATGTAATTTTATGTTCAATATATGTAATAAGTAATATTCCCAAGCTCCCAATACAAATCCAAATTCAAAACTAAACACCAAGCAAAATAAATGAGAAGAATGCCAAACTCCAGCATCATCAACCTACAAAGAAAAAGTCAAAGTGTAAAAGAGTGTTTTCCAAAAGTTTGAAAAGTGAAAATGGAACATTAGAAAGTGGGTTTTGAATGAAAAGATTAATTTCATACAAGTATAAAATCCCCCATGAGATCAAGGGAGACCTCATTTGTCTCCTACCACCATCGAGAAAACTTAGCAAAGTAGGGTTTTCAAGTTTTTTGAGCCAAATCAACAAAACAGGGGAAGGCACTACGTGTTTTCTTAAGGGAGAGCACATTTCCTTCTAGCATTGCGTGTGTGCCCATCTTCTTCAAAAATTTCCAGGAGGGCCTCTAAACTTCAAAATTCACTTCAATCCTTCAGCAGTGATTCTTTACACCTCCAAACAATCAAGTAAGTTACAAATTTGCTTCACTCCTCTTCATCAAAGTCATTTTGGATGTGTAAGTTTGTTTAAAGGAAATTTGGTGTCTTTCATAATTCAAAACCATAATATTCCTTAAAAACCTAATTAACACTTCAATTTCACTCCCTAAACCTTCATACCCTTCCCCCATTTCAGTCTACCCTTTCCCAAACCCCTGCATTGACATTCCCTTTCCGTAAGCTTCATTTCCTTAAAAACCTAAACCCTATGTATACTATTTACCTAGGATCCCAATTCCATTCACTTGTAATAAATTCCCTATCCCAAAATCCTATATATCCCTACTCCCTATCACATTCCCTAACTCCTAAATACCTACCCCCATCTCCCTCAAATACCCTATCTCATTCTCTAGTCCTAAAAATCACATTTCACTATCATCACAGTTCCCTGGGGTTTTGACACTAAGAAATCATGGAAGAAGAAGGAAAAAACTCATACAGTGAGGGAGAATAAACAAAGGGGAGAAGGCCACACAAAGGGGGAAAAATAATCAGGTTAGAGCCAACAAATACAAGGGAACTTTTGGAATCTCCTATGGCTGTGACATGTTTCAAATATGTTGGATGTTTTGAGTTCTGTGAGGAAATTCAGAGGGTCCAACACCATGTTATGTTGACCAGACATTTCATCTCTAACCTCCATGACAACTATGTTACTCTTTTTGGTGTCACTTTCACTGTGTCAACTTCCATCATCTCAGCTGCCACTGGGATCCCAAATGTTGGGGAGAAATGGTTCAAACAGACATAATTGGATGAGCATTATTATGACCCTTTCATCAAACCTAGGTATCAAAATGAGAGAAAGAGGAATTTTCCTTTCTTTTACCTCCTGGAGAGATATGCTCCCATGATGAAGATCATCATGAAATAATTTTCGTGTGAAGGTAGGTTCTCTAGATTGTATACCTATCATATTTGGTTACTTATGCACTTCACTAGGGGAAAGATGCTCAACATGCCCTATTACCTTTTCCGGAGCATTGAAAATATGGCATTCATTTTCCAGAAGAGGGATTATGCACAACAAATGAGCAATCTCTTTCACCACTCCCTCTTCAAAATCGTAGTCCTCCATCACATCAAGAAATTGAACATTCCATGGAGTTCATTCATAGCTGATGACATATTCACTTCTTCACCTATTCAACATGCCAAAAATTTTCCTTCATCATCTCATCCTTCCACTTCCATTGCTCCATCTCAGCCCACAGTACATTCATCATCATAAAATAAGTCTTCTTCATCTACTTCACTGCGATCATCTCCATCCTATATTGAGACTGAATCACCTAGTAGAGCTGAGATCAATGAGCCTAAGCAGGCTAATGTGGCTAAGATAGAGCCATTGGAAAAAATCTACCAGAGGGATCATAGGCAGGTGTTTGATCCAAAAATTATGGAAGGGGCCCTACCTTATTCACCAACAAAGTAGGTACATAAAAGGAAAGAAAAGATGGTAGAGGAGGATGAACATGAGGTAGCCATTAATGATGAGGTTGACCTCCATGAACCAGAGTAGGGTTTTGACCTTGTTGACCTATATGAGGATGATAATGATGATATCACTAATACATTCATCAAGGGGAAGGGATGCCAATATTAGAGAGCTCCAAACTAATCTTGACAAGTCCAAATTTGTCATAAAGTCCCTTGAGCAGGAGAACCAGCAGTTGAAGACTAAGCATGTCATTGATGAGGTGAAATACATAACAGCTCAAAGGGAGGTAGAAAAAGCCAAAGTTTTGGTAGATGAGATAGTTGAAATTCATGGTTTTCTTGAAGAACAAGCACCAAGAGGCAGACCTAGAACTAGAGGGCTGAAAAGAGATCTAGCTCTAGAAAGACAAAAAGAGGTTAAGCTTTCTGATCAATTAACCCTAAATGAACAATGTGTAGTGATAATCAATGAAAACAGGGAACCATGGCTTGATAGAGAAAATCATAATTTGGAGAATCTTTTGGAGAAAAAAAACAAAGCCAATGACCTACTGAGGAGGAAGTTCAAACACCATGCCCAAAAGGAGAAAATTGCAATGGCCAAGCTCAAAAGAGCCAATGCAAAGATTGAGGCTTTGACAATGAAATAGGAGAAAAGGAAGTTGGATATCCTTGCAGAGGCTTCAATCCAATCCTAGACACAACATTAGCCATCATTTCACCAATTTTGAAGAGTTTTTGGTCATTTTTACAGAGTTTTGTGTTTCTAGTGTGTTTTTGGACAGCCAGGTCATAAAGACAAGTGTCAAACATGCAATTCCCTTGGCGCTACGCTCTTTTTTGAGCCATGTTTTGAGCAAAAGGCCACCACCATTGGATGAAAAATGGTTCATACATCTCAGAAAACTACTTTGCAAGGCTTGGTTTGAAGAACAAGCAGGTGAAAAAGGAAAAAAACCACTAAAAAATCATGTTTCTGCCTCATTTTTAGCCCTGGCGTTGCACGTCTAGCAGTCTTGGGAGAAATGAATTTTGACAGAGCCTTCATATTGAAAACTAAAGGCAGATCTAGAAACTAGACTTGAAGCGATTGCCAACAAGCTATCTTGGAGCCAATTTGGACACATGAAACCTGTTGTGCTATACAAAAACCCCCATATATTTTAATAAATGGGGACCCTTTAGAAATAAATAGGATTTTTTTTTTAGTTTTAAAACAAAAAAATAGGAAAATAGAAGTTTTCTTTTAAATTTTTCCGCTTTATTTCTTGAGCACATCGCAAAACGCATAGCTTATAACTTAAAATGACTCACAATCCTCTAAGTTACGTGAGCTGTGAAATGCACTAAATTTTTTGGAAGATATGTTTTAAAAAAGCTTGCAAAAACCTAAATTATCATTATAAACTCTTTATCGCATCTCACCTTATTTAAAAATCAACTCATAAAGAATTAGATATAAGTGCAATTGTGCGGACTCGACAAGCCAACAAAGCATCAAAATAAATCTTTAAAAGTATTTTAAGCGCGGTCGCATGGATTTTTGAATGAGCATTTCACATTTCACATAACTTAGCCATAAAAAAAAACTATTATCGCATAAAAGTTGCGATGTGCAGTTTGCGCACATTGCATTTCACAACATTTATGGGTAAACATTATAAGCGGTTAAAATTTATATATGGCGATATGTGAATTCATGACATTTAATTTCTCGAGCATGCGAAATGGATTATGTCGTATCAAAACGAAATTCGAGATCTAACGAATTTAAGTTGATTGATATATATTTCATTTGAAGGTTTAAGATACATGACTTTGAAATTATTATCGATGATTGTTGTTATATTTGATAAGATTCATATCTATTTTTGCATGTTTTGAAATAAATTAATGACGGATTTGTCTCTTTATTCCATACATTGCTAATGATTGTTTTATATACTTGAAATCAAGAAACTAACCAACAGAACAAAGAACAAAGAGACAAACAAGAAAGACAAAGTTATTACTCAAATAACGACTATTGAAGATTAAGACATGGCCCCCTTATTTTTAGATACCACCTGCAATAAGGAATGCGGTAGTTTTTCATGGGAAGTAATGTATCAGTTTTTCGAAGATGAAAAGCCGATGGTGATGGATAAAGTTGCTTCAGCAGAATTATCTGTTTCTTCATATCCAACTGATTTTGACATTGCATGTTCATTCATTCACAGGATAGCCACAAGGCCAAAAGTTCTCCCTTACACGGATATGGTTGAGTAGGAAATTAACCAATTAAACATAAAAGATAGAACTTTTAAGGATCCAAGAAGTAAGAATATTGGTTCTTTCAAGGCAGATGATTTGAAAGCAATGTATCACTTACTTGATTCACAGAAAAAGTATGACAAAGCTTTTTTGCAAAACTTTAAAGCAGAGCATCCAGATCTCATGAAAGTCATAAAAGAATGGAAGGAAGACTAGGGAAAACTAAAACGAGATAAACTTGGTATGTACTCTATTTCCCAACTTCCTTATCCTTACTGTTATGCTGTCGATATGTTGTGTAGATTGTTTGCCAAACCTGATACCACTAGGTTTTCAATAGAATGGGTTCCATTAATTTACGCAATTTTCGATTCATCAATTATGAATTGGGAAAACATCCTATCTAATAATTTAGCTAAACACATCACAAAATATAGGAATAAGAGGAGTGCTTCATCTAGAGAAACACCTCCCTTTTATATGTCTGCCTAGGTCATGGACACCATCTGTTTTACTTCTAGTTTTCCTACCATGGGATGGAAATGGACTACCCAAGACCCTACCCCAATCCAAATCTACCACAGATACCTCTGGGATTCAGACTTCCACATGCATTTCTATAAAATTTGTTATGGATTCATATTGCCTATGCACCAAATGATATTCAATAAAAAGGCCCCTAGGGTTTCTGAAGAGGCCAGCACAGATATTCATTAGGGGAATTTTGAGGTCTAAAATGGGCCTCTTAAGGAAATAATAAAATAATAGTTAAACCAATAAAATAATATTTATGAATTTGCAATTCACTTTTTGCACCAAAATCCATGTTTCCATGGTTAAATTCAATTCAAAAGATGTACTAGAATAAAATTAATAAACAAAATGTATTGATGTGACTATAAATAAGAATGAGATTTTCAAGAAAAAATCATTATCATTGCACAACTAATGCACTTGTCCTTTGTACTTAAATAACTTAAAATAAAATATAAATAGAAATTCATAAATTCTTAATTATAGAATATACTATTAATTAAAATTGATATTATTTAAATTATATAATAACATGTAATTAATATACAATATAAAAATAATATAATATAATATATTGTTTTATGTATGAATTTTATATAACATATTGAATTGATTTGATTTATAAATAAATACTAGAAAATATACAAATATAATATTTATTGAAAAATGTGTAAATACATGAAGATTGTGTAGGGATATGCATTGTTTGTTTCAAAAAATATGAACTAAAAATAATAATATTTTATTCAAAAAGTGTGAAATGACATTTATTATGAGTACTTTACTTTACGAATTTAAAAGTACTTATAGCACTACCATGATTAACCATGATTTTTTATCCATCATTGAGAATGTGACAAGTAAATAACTTTAACTCAAGCAATGCCACCTCAACCATTAGGGATGATATCATCCCCTAAAATGTGATTGGTTCTCATAAAGTGAATTTTGATTGTACATTTTCCTTAGGAGGCCCATTCTAGACCTCAAAATTCCCCTAATGCTTTCTGTGGCTAAGTGGTTTGCAGAGGAGAATTTTACATATGTCATAGTATTCGGGAGTTATGCTTCTCCCCACATCCTTCCTTATTATGTTCTTGATAATTTTCTTGCATGAGAGATAGCTTACGAGCTTGTTAATGGTATCACTAAATAACTGAAAGATGCTAAGAAGGCCATTTGGCCTAATTTCACTGTACAATGTGGTACTTTTGCACTGTATGATATTGGCCATACCTACAAGGAGGTTTCGAAGATCATTTTATTGAAATTGGTAGAAATTCCAAAGAGGCTATACGATTCAAATGATGTAATTAAAAATTACACTACAGAGCTCAAAATGAAGCCTTTTGTAAAGGAAACAGATGGATTTTATGATCTCTTCCAAGGCATAGAAAAATTTTCAGATATAATCAAGTTTGCATCCAGCCAATTGAGTCAAGATGATTTGGAAACTTTCCAAGTATATAGAAATAAGATATTGCAGAGCGTTCCTCTCAATTTGTTAACTATTGAAGATGTAAACAGACCTATTCCAAGTATCAGCTTGGATTATGAAGCAAAATACAGGTCTGAGGATGAATTAGGTCAATCACAACATCAATCTCACAATTCAAATCATTCTGAAAATGAATCCGAATCCATAAAGGATAGCCCAGAAAAGATAATTGATTAGGTAATCCAAGAGATAGAGATGCATGAGAGAAAATAAAGTAATGTAACTGAGTCAAATTCTCAAGAAGGTCAGCACAGTCATGACACACTAGATCAATCTGAAAAGTCATAAATGAAGAATTTTAGTAGTGAATGGGAGGAGTTTTCTGAAGCAATAAAAACTCCCAAGGCTAATCCCAATACTAATCAAGTATCTAGTTTTCAAACACCTGGACATTCCAAGAAGATAGTGGAAACTGTTAATCCACTACAACAAGTTCTAGAAACTCATGATCGCGAGATCATATAGGCCTACCCTATAGAAAATATAGTTTTACAAGTTGAAGAAATTCCTTCACTGGACATTTTCTACAGTCCTAGCTATAAGGCTATAGTTAAAAGGAAAAGAAGAATGAGAACTGATGAAAAAGTATCAAACCTCACAGATGAATTAGTTTATGTATTCTGGAAATATTCCTTAGATGACCCTACAGAACATCTAACTAAATTATCATAGTATGCAGGGGCATATGCTACTGCCACCGTTGATAAAGCTACTGAAGTTAGAGTGTAGCTGAGGCAAAAGGAATCTAGAGTACAAGAACTAGAGATGCTATTAAATGAATAAAAATCCAACTCCAGTGAGAAAATCAAAGAAAAGATGGCCCAATTTCAAAAGGATTTTGAAAGCCTCAAATTACAACATCAAACCGAGATCAATGAGAAACTAGCACAACTAGAAACAACAATGATCAGAATACAAAGCCAACCACAACTAGAGCAGTTTATTAAAGAAGCACTGGATATAAATGCTAGGTTAAAGAAAGAACAATAAGTGTTTTGTCATCAAGCTTCTATGATTGACTCTTATTGTGATTCGAATAAAATATTGATCTGGCAGATAGCTATTTAGAAACTTGAATGTGAAAGACTTGAAAAGAAGATCAATGAACACATTCAGTGGCAAGTATCAGACTCGGGAAAGGAAGTTGATCTACCTGAGGTAGATAAGTTTCATAAGGAGATAATATTCAGAGATTGGGAAGCACAAATTAAGCAGGCAGAGAAAGCAGTAGCGAAAACATCTAAATTATCAAATGAAATTATTGAATTTGTATGTGAACAACTGGTAAAAGCAGACCTTCTCAAATAGAACACGCCTGAAGTATTCTCAAAAGAAAAACAGATAGAAACACACTGGAAGCAGAAATTAGACACACAGGACGAAGTGATTAAAAAGATAAATAAGTTTGATCAAGAAAATTATTGGAATTTTCTGATCAATCCTTATCATCAGTATCAGATTCTACAATCCTTAATAGATTCAAAAAAATTATCACAACCCTTACTTTCAAATGCAATATTCAAGGGACAGGTCAGATAAAGGATTTTAAATCCAACTCAACTCAAACGAATGATATATATTTGTCAACTTCGTGACCAACTCTAGAAGAAAGGGTAGAATTCATAAATCAAAATTATTATTTTATTTTCCTAGATTGTAGTTTAAGTTAGTCCTACGAGGATGGTTGTTTGAAACCTCCTCTATATTTTTGTAATAATATATTATTAGGACATATTTAGTTTAGTATTTAAACCCTTCTCATGCATTTAGAGAAGGGTCCAAAAATTTGTCAAAAACATTTGCAAAGAATGCACTATTGTAAGTTTGTGAGTGCTTTGATGAATTAATGGAACACATCTGTTATATTTTGACAATTAAAGCTGTTTAGCTGATGTTGCACTACTGTACTCTTTAAATTTCTTGAAAGTGATAAGGAGTAGGACTTCATACATATGGTACTTTTATTCACTTGTATTAAGTCTTGCTTTATAGATTGATAGTCATCTTTTATTGCATTATATATTTGAAACGTTATTATAGATGAATGTTACATGCACTTTTTTTCTAGTATTTATCTGTAGTTTCTTATTGAATGTATAATCACACATATGAATGCGATATATTTTTCACATTTCTTCTAGTCAAACTATTTTGTTAGAAGAATCATTTTACATAATTTTTATCTCTTTCAACTGTTAAATGATCTATATTAATAACAGTTGAAGGATATATTTTCAGATCGCATAGAGGAAGAAACATCCCGAGTATATAGTAGAATAAATAGTTTAGATAGATGCATATGATAGATTAAATTTATTTCCATTTGCATGCCATATAATCACACACCCTCAAAATCATCCTTATTGGGAAACTAGTCCCATTATCCCCAGTCGGAGCCACTATACCAAACGGAAAAGGAGCTGCTTTAAGGTCCGGATTGGGTGGTTTTCCCCCATGTTTCAGCAGTGGAATTTTGAGGCCTCAACATTATAGCACTAGAAGGAGGGCCTGAACCCATGTGAATGGAAAAAAGATCTGATCAATCTAAAGGTCAATCGAAGAGTCTCTCACCCTCTAGATCCCCATCAACTTCCAGAAAATTATCTAGATCTTCATCTTTAAAATATGAAGTTGATCATCTTTCTCCTAAGTCTCCTAGTGATACTCAACCCATACTATCTCCTGATTCCCATCACGCTTCTCCAGAAGTTCAGTATTTGATAGAAAAGTTAGAGAGAGTATCTATTTCTGTTGAAAAGCCTGAATCTTATCAAACATCGGATATCAGTATTTCGTCTTCTTTACAACCTTGAAAAATACTAACTCGATCAGAAAGTCAAAAGACAAGAATTCTCCCTTTTGAATTTCCCATCGATAGTAGTTGAAAGAGACTAAAGAGGACCCAATCAAAGTCAATATCCAACGATATCTTATCCCATTCACTTCCATTACCTTCACTCATTTCCACAACTTCCATTCCAACAATCATTGTAACTTTGACTAGTTCTAGTACTCAAACTACTATCCCTTCAACTAGTCCTAGCACTCAGCCTGCCTCTTCTTCAACTCAAAATCCACCCAACCAACTTATCCAAAATCAAATGGCAGGCCAAGGACCTCCACCAAATGTAAACCTATGGAGCAATCCAGGTACTGTAAACATGCACACTCCTCTTCATGCTCTTCCCAAAAACCCTGAAAGATGGCTACCTAAATTTAATCTTAATTATGGTCTTCCGACAAAAGAACACATTCACAATTTTATGTTAGTTGTCAATTTAGATGAAGTATTTGAAGAGGATTATGTTGTAAGATTATTTTCGTATACTCTAAAAGGATCTATAGGATCTTGGTATTTTTCACTACATGCCTGCTCTATAACTATTTGGAATATGTTTGAGGAACAATTTCTAGCTAAGTTTGGGGATGACAGGACCACTGCTACGCTCATTAATGATTTGTCAAATCTAAAAGCCAAAACAGGTGAGAAGATAAAATATTTCAATTCAAGATTTAATAAATTATGTAATAAAATTTCTGCCACAACAGCTCCTGGGGCAGAAGTTCAAATTGAGTGGTATATTCCATCCCTTCCATCTAATATCGCTATTTTTGTTGATAGAGCGAAACTGGAAACACTTGTAGAAAATATGAAAGAATCTCTATATGTAGAGAAATGCCTAAATGCTCTTGAGAAAAATAATTCTCAAGAAGATCGAAAATCAAAGAAAGTATCTTTCAAAGACGATTCCAAAAAGAAGAAATCAAAAGATCCATTTGACGTAGAAAGTCTTCAAAGGGTTTTGAAAACCATGACAAATGAGATGGCGGACATCAAGAAAAAAGTTGTTGAAAATGCTAGCTCGAAAAAAAATTTCAGAAATTTTAAGAAAGGTCAATCCTCTAATACTCAACCTCCAAATATCATATCTAATGTTGAATCTGATCAAGAAGAAGAGGAAGAGTAAATAGAGGAAGAAGAAGATGATGAAGAAGAAGAAGTTGAACTAAATGGAATGTGGGATTTTATCCTACCAAATGAAGAACAACTTGAAGCTTTACCTATGAGCGCAATGAGTAAAAATACTACTAAAGCAACATAGCCGAATCAACAACAAAAGATTTCAACTCCTGCTAAAGACAAATCGGTAAGAAAAAAGTCTAATTCCAAGACTACACAAACAAGTCTTGATACTTCAGACACTCCACCAACATCTAAGACAATGGTTGTCTCAGACACCATTGGGTATACTGTAGTAGAATATATGAAGAAAACAAGAGCTAACATTTCAATCCATGAGCTTACTGAATTGAAGCAACAACATATAATCTTACTTAGAGACTTAAATGTGGTTCCTGCTTCAAACCTACCTGCTCCAGTAATAGTACAAGCTGCTAATGAAATGGGTAAACCACCTTCTCCTTCAATGAAAATTGATGCTACAGACTTGATTATGGTAGGTGATCGATCCATCTTTCACACTCCATTTCTCCTAACCTATGAGATCTACAACAAAAACGTCCATAATTGTTTAATAGACTTAGGGACTTAGGGGCTTCCTCAAACATAATGTGTAAATCAGTTTGTGCTAAATTGAATATAACTCCACAGAGTTCACCTGTTCATATAGTACAACTTGATAGAACCAGAGTAGAGGTGGTAGGAGAAATAAATTCGGTTTCTGTCAGATTATCATCAAACCCAAAAGTTACTCAAATAATTGATATATTAGTGGCTGATATTCCTGAATTTTACGACTTAGTTTTAAGCCGTGACTGGTTTGAAAAACTACATGGTTATTTTGAAACAGACTGGTCACATATGTGGTTACCATACACAATGGAAAGCCAAATCAAATTCGGGTAGACCGTGAAAATTTTATGAAACATATAGTCATTTATCTTGAAGGAGTAAACGAACCAATAACGTTCAATAACAACATTATTGGAAACTAATCAGCAGGGTCATTTTTGGGAAAATTCAATGCTCAACCATCATCTTTTTTTGATAATGTAGTTGTTTCTCAGATTGAGAATTTTTCCCAGCCAGATAATTCCAAATGTATAAATTTTGCAGATAGAAAAATAGTTAATTCTTTGTTTTGGAATCTTTATTTGGACGGTTCTAAATCCAAAGATGGTGCAAGTGCAGGTTGTATTTTAATAAACCCAGAAGGAGAAAAGACCATGCTAGCTTGCATATTAGAATTTGATTGTACAAACAATGTAGCTGAATACGAAGAATTAGTTCAAGGCTTGTTAAAAGCCATTGATCATAATATCAAATATCTGAAAGTTCCAGGAGATTCAGAAATCATAGTTAGACAGGTAAGAGATATTATGCATTGTAATTTTGGACATTTAAAGCATTGCCAATCATTAGTCCAAGAATTAACCACATATTTCTTAGCCTTCAACGTTTCTTCTGTATCGAGAATACAAAATGATAGTGCAAATCTACTGGCTATTGTAGCCTCAAAGTTAATCCCATCCTAAGAATTTAGTCTCGATAGATTTTCTATTGAATTGATTTTTAGACCATATATTCCTGATAATATTACCAATTGGAGATTATTCAATAAAGATTCAGATATCATATATTTTTTAACATCTAAAGGATCTTATGATATTCAAATTTTGAATGAAAATGAACATGACATTCAGATTAAGAAAGAACAAGATGAAAATCCTATTCCCAAATTTGTTGTCAATTTAGAAGACCTATATGATCAAAAATACAGGTTTAAAATAGTAACTAACTCAAAAACACAAAGTTGTACTTTAATATTTGAGTTAGTAAATCTAGGAACTAACGAAAAACCTCAAGGAACTAACGAAAAACCTCAAAATGTAAATCTAGGTCTTGGTCTATCTTCCAAAAAAAGATTATCATTCATCAAATTGTTTAGAATGTACAAAAGTGTCTTTGCTTGGTATTATATTGATCTTAAAACATCTGATACTTCTGTGATTCAACATACGATTCCTATGATCTCAGAATAAAAGCCTATACAACATAAATTGAGGAAGATTCATCCAAATCTGAAAAATCAAATTAAAAAAGAATTGAACAAACTCTTATAGGAAAAATTCAGTTTTCCAGTTAGGCATTCTAAATGGGTATCAAATTTGGTACTTGTCAGGAATAAGAATGGTGATATTATAATTTGCATTGATTTTAGAAATTTAAACAAAGCTTGTGAGAAGGACAAATTTCCATTACCAACCATGGAACAAGTACTGCAGACAATAGCTAGTTCTGAAATCATGTCCTTTCTAGATGGATTTTTGGGATATAATCAAATTCTCATACATCCAAATGACAGATTGAAAACTATGTTCAGAACTAAGTGGGGAACTTACGCCTATCAGAAGATGCCTTTTGGATTAATTAATGCAGGCGCCACTTTTCAGAGAGCTATGGACACAGCTTTTAGGGGGCTCATAAATAAAATAGTAGTTATTTATTTAGATGACATTACAGTCTTTTCTAAACGAGTAACCAATCATATAAATGACCTAAAGCAAGTCTTTGAGCAATGCAAAAGGTATGGCATCTCATTGAATCCAAAGAAATTATTTTTTGCATTAGATGAAGGAAAACTTTTAGGATTCATTGTGTCAAAAAGTGGCATCTATATTGATCCTGAAATAATTGAAGAAACAAAATGAATTCCTTTCCCTCATAACAAGAAAACTATGCAGTCATTCCTTGGGAAAATTAATTTTTTTAAAAGGTATGTCCCTGACTTTTCACAAATTGTTTTACCTTTACAAAACATGATTAAGAAAAATTATGTCTTTAAATGGGGACATAATGAAAGAGAAACGTTTGATTTGATTAAACAATCAATTGTCAATGCTCCATTCTTGACTACCCCCAATTTTCTTAACCCTTTTACATTATACACTTTTTCATTGGATACATCATATGCCGTTGTTTTAACACAACTAAATGACCAACAAATTGAAGCACCGATATCAATTTTCAGTTCAAATTTGCAAGGTGCAGAACTAAATTATACATCTGTTAAAAAACTAGAATTTGTTGTCTTTAAGGCTATAAAGCATTTTAGACCTTTTCTCCTAAAAAATCACACTAAAATCATAGTTCCATTCTCTGCAGTGAGACAACTTTTGATGCAAAGAGAACTAGGAGAAAAGAGGGCTAACTGGGTGATTGCTTTACAAGAATATGATGTATAAATTAATCCTTCTAAAATTGTTAGAGGTTAAGGTTTTTGTAGAATGCTTACAGGAGCATCCCATCTATCATCAAAACAAGGTTCAGGTAACAACTTACAAATATTAGAGGTAAGCCTCAATGATGCACAATCACAATATGCTGATCTTATATTCTATCTGAAGAATGGATATACTCCAAATCAACTCAGCTACAAAACAAAACGAGCTTTAAGATTAAAGGCTAAACAATATGAATTAATCAATGATGTGTTATTTAGGATAAATTTTGATTATGTACTTTTAAGATGTTTAGAAAAATCTGAAGCAGAGAAAGTCTTGCAGGAACTCCACGATGGACCAGCTGGAGGAAATTTTGGAGGAAATACGACAGCACAGAAAATCCTGCATGCAGGTTACTATTGGCCTACAATTTTCAAGGATGCTCATGAATATGCAAGAAAATGCAAAGTGTGCCAAAGTACATCTGGAAGACAAAGGAAGCCAACATTCCCATTACAACTAGTCAATATCAAACATCCTTTTGAACAATGGGGATTAGATATAACTGGTGAGATTGTTCCTAACTCTTCCAAACATCACAGATATATTCTCACAGCTACATATTACTTTACTAAATGGGTAGAAGCGATTCCATTACAAGTAGCCAACTCTGAAAAAATCATTGATTTCATCGATCAAAATATCATAACCAGGTTTGGCTTACCTACTTATTTGATGTTTTATAATGCATCTTACTTCTCAGGAACTGATATGATGGAATTTGCATTTAAAAGAGGTTTTAAACTTAAGTATTATGCAAATTATTATCTGCAAGGAAATGGTTTGGCAGAATCTGCAAATAAGAACTTGATTAGAATAATCAAAAGAATTTTTGATCAAAATCAATGAAATTGGCACAAGTCATTAATTTTTTCTCTTTGGGTAGATCGAATAACTGAAAAAGCTTCTATTGGAACTTCTCCATTTAATGTTGTCTATGGAAATGAAGTTGTACTTCCCACAAACATGGTTATTCCCTCTCTTTCCTTAGTACAATTTATTGATGAATCTCCTATTTCTTCTTATACTTAAGTTAGAATAAGAAAGAGAAAAAGCCAAAAAAAATCATGTTCATCATCAACAGATAGTAAAAGCCTAATTTTTTTCAACTTCTGTTACTCTAAAAAAAAATCAAATTGGTGATCTGGTATTGAAATGGGACAAAGCGAATGAGGAAAAAGGTAAACACACAAAGTTTCAGAAAATCTAGCTAGATCCATTTCAAATAATCGAAGAAATAGGCCCATCAAAATTCTTATTGCGAGATCTATCAAGCAAAAAATATTCTTTGCCTGTTAATGGGCAGATTTTGAAAAAAATACTTTTCATAGGAGGTAACCACTTCTATCCTTGTATACTAGTGTATTTTTCTTTTCCTTAGAAAAAATACAAAGTTGCTTAGTATAATTTTTTGGCTTTTCAAAAATAAAATCTCAGATGATCTTTTTTATTTATTGTTTATAGAAATAAGAAGTGTTAAGGAAACAATCGGAATATTTGGAAAGACAAATAGATTTATTTTTACTACAAGATGTAATTTCACTGAAATTATTTATTCTCTGATAAAATCTCATCCTTATATAGCATGACTATTCTGTTATCAGTCAAGAAAATAATCTTTAACATAGTAAAGAATCTTTTACGAAAAAGCAATCTAAAACTCAACATTATCATCCAGAATCCTCAAAAGGACCAATGATTCACCCCATCCGGGAAAATTTATAAATTTTTGAAAGAAATTCAAAAAATATTGTAATTAGAAAAAACTTAAAAGATAATAAGTCTCATCAAGAGCTTGTTTACCATGTTCATAGGGAAATAATTGAATTGAAATTACCATTACTGCCAACCAAAATAGGGTAATGACTTGAGATTATATCAAGAGGACAAGGGGTCCCATCAAGAGCCAGCTTGATCAGTTTAATTATAACTAGTGAATGACAATGTCACCATTTCGTTACCAAGCCAAGACAATGGATTTTAAGCAAAAAAATATGATACAAAAAGAAAAGTTTCAAAAAATTAGAGTTTATTTTTGAAATTTTAAGAAACACTGGATGGGACAATGAATCATCGCTGGATAAAAGGTAACCCTGCCAAAAGCTTAAATTTCCCATTGGAACAGAGGCTCTACCTGTGATAAAAGAGTAATTTTTTATAAAGTTGATCTCTAAGGGCCACCTGCTTTATCTCTTTGAACTGAGTAAAGATTGATATAGATTTTCATACTTATATATTTAAAAGAGGGATTCTTATGAATAATAAATAAGATAATTTTAATTGCTTAGTATATTATTTGTTTGAAATTTCAATCCTACAACTATTTTTATTTTCAAAAGTTTTAGAAATTTCAAAAAGTTAGTCAGATATATCTGGTTCTCCCAAGTGAATCACCAATTCTTGTGCTATACAACAACCCCCATATATTTTAATAAATGGGGACCCTTTAGAAATAAATAGGAAATTTATTTTTAGTTTTAAAACAAAAAACTAGGAAAATAGAAGTTTTCTTTTAAAGTTTTTCGCTTTATTTCTTGAGCGCATTGAAAAACAAATAGCTTATAACTTTAACCAACTCACAATCCTCTAAGTTACACGAGTTGCGAAATGCGCTAAACGTTTTTGAAGATATGTTTTAAAAAAGCTTGCAAAAACTTCAATTGTCATTATAAACTCTTTATCACATCGCACCTTATTTAATAATCAACTCATAAAGTAATTATATATAAGTGATATTGCGCAGACCCAAAAATACAACAAAGCATAAAAGATAAATTTATTTAAAAGTCCTTTAAGCGCGGCCGCATTGCTTTTTGAATCCGCGTTTCGCATTTCTCATAACTTAGCCGTAAAACAATACTGTTATCGCATAAAAGTTACAATGTGCGGCTTGCGCACATCGCATTTCGCAACATTTATGGGTAAATATTATAAGCGGTTAAAAATTATATATGGTGATATGCGAATTCATGACATTTAATTTCTCGAGCATGCAAAATGGCTATGTCGTATCAAAATGAAATTTGAAATCTAATGGCTTTAAGTTGATTGATATATGTTTCATGTGAAGGTGTAAGAGATCTGACTTTGAAATTATTATCAATGATTGTTGTTATATTTGATAAGATTCATATCTATTTTTGCATGTTTTGAAATAAATTAACGACGGATTTGTCTCTTTATTCCATAAATTTCTAATGATTGTTCTGTATACTTGAAATAAAGAAACTAACCAACAGAAAAAAGAACAAAGAGACAAACAAGAAAGACAAAGCTATTACTCAAATATTGACTACTGAAGATTCAGACATGGCCCCCTTATTTTCAGATACCACCTGCAATAATGAATGTGGTAGTTTTTCATGGAAAGCAATATATTAGTTTTTTGAAGATGAAAAGCCAATAGTGATGGATAAAGTTTCTTCAACAGAATTATTTGTTTCTTCACATACAACTAATTTTGACGTTGCATGTTCATTCGTTCACAAGATAGCCACAAGGCCAAAATTTCTCCCTTACATGGATATGGTTGAGTGGGCAATTAACCACTTAAACATAAAAGATAGAAATTTTAAGGATTAAATAAGTAAGAATATTGGTTCTTTCAGGGTAGATGATTTGAAAGCAATGTATCACTTACCTGATTCACAACAAAATTATGACAAAGCTTTTTTGCAAAAATTTAAAGCAGAGCATCCAGATCTCATGAAAGTCATAAAATAATGGAAGGAATACCAAGGAAAACTAAAACGAGATAAAATTGGTACGTACTCTATTTCCCAACTTCCTTATCCTTACTGTTATGCTGCCGGTATGTTGCGTAGATTGTTTGCCAAACTTGATACACTAGGTTTTCAATAGAATGGGTTCCATTGATTGACGTAATCGTGTAATATTCCCAAATGGGAAAAGTAGGAATATAGCCCATAATAATGGAAATAGCAAAAAGTATTAACACATTACATGTGAGCCAAATGATACATCCATGGTATTATGTATAACATCAATAAATAAGTACAAGATCTTGGGGATCAAGTCCCTCAAGATAGGTAAAAGAAGCCTCCAATGCCAAAATGCACCCAAAACATGTAATACACTGCTACACAAAATACTGAAGCAAGTACAACGTATTTTTAGTGACTAATATTGCAGTTGGAACATATAAATAAATGGATCTAAAAATATCATGCTCATACAATGCCGAAAATGGAGATCTATGCTCCCATACACTTTTCCAAGACAACCTAGGAAGGGTTTTCGAAAATACACAAAATATAAATGGTGAATCTAAAGCCCTAGGGCTAAAGATGCACTGCAAATAAAGCACATATAAGGAGGTGGATGAATCTAATGTAGACGTGAAATATATCCTCCAAAGGCTCTCTCAATGAAGGGTTGATCCCTTCAATGAAAAGAAAACACTCCAAATGGAGCACTAAACTTGCCCCTACAACAGCTCACCAAAATAACACAGATCTAGACATGAACTACGCTGTAGGGGATAAAATCAACTTGGCCTAATTCCAGATATGTCAAATAATCCCAAGGGGCTCCTTTACTGGTCTCCCAATGGAAGGAAACCTTCCTCCACTACAAAACTAGCTCAAAAAACACCCAATAAGATCTTCCACTGCTGCACCCTACAACTCAGAACATATCTCAACAGAAACTACACTATACCACGAGACTGAAGCTTGGTATGAAACCTAAATGTGGAAATGTAGTGCAATACTCCTCCAAGAGCTTCTCAATGGAAGAGGTGGGATTCCCGATCAAGAACACTCGATGATAAACAACACTCAATCTTAGCTAAACAGCAAGAGAAAGATATATGTCTAAATAGACCATATAATAAAAAACATAATATATCATAACATAATAATATGGCTGCCATCCTCTTCATTTTATAAGAAATGAGCTTCCAAACCCTAAGCCCCATCCATTAATGACACTACTTCCATGAAATGTGTCTCCATCTAAAACTGTGTTGTCCCTCTTTGAATGCCACTCCTCCATGATAGCTTTGTTTATTTGGTCAAGGTTGAGCTAATCCACATGCTTTAGCCCCTTTTCACACCTAAGGGTGCTTTATTAAGCTGAAAAGATGATCCAATTTCACATTAGAAGTGGTTTTATTCCTAATACAGAGATTTATGGGTCTCCCTACCCACTTATTCATCAAACAAGAAAGAAAAATTAGATTTTAATATTCCAATTAGCTGCATGTTAATTTAGGAATATTACAATCCTCCCCTCCCAAATGTTGCTTGTCCTGAAGCAACTGCAAGGATAGATCTAAAAAATATAGGGAACCTTCATCCCCATGTGAAGCTCCATCCTCTAAGCTATCATCCAAATAAAATGAATCACCCTCCAGAATGGTAATTCATCAAAAAAATCCTCCCATCTACTCATGAGAGGCACCTCCCAAGTGCTCAAGTGACCCAAATGGATCATCCCATAAGGAAACAAGAGACCCAATGTAACAGTCATGGATGGTCCAATGCTCTCCCAGAAATATGAAACATAAGAACCATGGATAATCTCTATCCCAAAGGGCACATCCAACCCTTCCATCCTCCCTGCAATCACTCCCATAAAAAGAATAAGGACATCATCAATATATGGGATCAAAACTAGTGATACATAAACAATAAAATGCAATAATGAGGTGGATCATAGTCCCATATGTGGAACCAGTGTAGTATATCTCCTGAATGCCTCATATTATGATATGGTAAGTGGTTTCCCCACCACTTACTTGATGCCATATTTTTCTCACAAGTTTTGAAAATGTGCCTTTGGTGCACACCTAGAATTATATATCATTTCCCTATATCCTCCTAGGGAGTGGCCTTGCTCAACATATTTTATGCCCCAAAGTTGACCATGAAGTTTATAAGGAAGAATGCTCCCCCTTAGAACAATGGCCTGCACATGTATGGTAAATAAATGCAAATATCCATCATATAAATAATTATGCATAAAAACAAGATCTTTACCATATGCTCTGCTCATAAAAATGGAGTGGTTCATAGATAGATCCCCTCTCATTACAAAAGAGGAAAGAGGCGATTGTGACAACTCCTCCATAGAGTTATGTATCTCTACCATGTCCACATGGTCCATGCATATCCTCAAATGCTAATGTGCCTCCTCTTCAAAGCCTTCCCAAGGAAACTCCTCTATGATAGTGTTGTATGAATTCATGGAATAAGTGTGGCTGAAGAGAGAATATTCATGTTTACTTTGTAGTAACTTCTCCTTGAGCTTGGAAGCTCTAGACAAGAAAATCCTACCATGATAGTAGATGACCTCATCTCTGACTGGATATCCATCCTCTTGTAGCTGGTCATCAAGTATCATACAAGTGAAAATATCCTTGGGATAATCCACCAATAGCTGGGATTTCCAGTATGGATCTATCCTCTAAAGTGACAACATTGATGATCTGTCATAGAAAGAATATGTCATGTATTTGTCCTCCTCTTTGACATATTCCATGCTAAAGTGACATATTGGAAGTCTGTTATCCTCCCCTTGTTGCTCCTTTCTCAACGCAGAATCTGAAATGAGAGTGGGTAATGATGATGTTGGGAGAATGTCTCCCTCCTCCTTGAGTCTAACCAATTCTCTCAGTGCTGTACAATGATCTCCCATTTTTCCCACTCCTCTTGGATCTATGAGTGGTGCAACATGTTGAGAGAACTCTTTGATAATTTTCCAATTAGGGGTCTCCCTAGTGGAATGCCTCCATGTAATGAAACATCAAGGCCTAGAGTAGGCTGTATATGTGAGTGGATTGATTTGTCCCTACTCTCACTACATGAATCATCCTCCTGATTCTGTGCATAATCTCCTGAAAACTATGGGGGTGTATGTTTCCAAGCACTGGATGCTAGCCCTCCTTCTCATCTTCTCCTACCTCCTGCATTAAGTCATCACAGTCTAAGGTGTCTTCTTTAGATGTAATCAATCCATATACACCCAACATCTCCTTGGTCTCAAGAGTCTTGATAAAAAATGAATGATCTATCATATTTTGTGTCCCCAAGACTATATTCAATGCTGGAAAACACTTCCTCCATTGTTTTGTCTCATTTCCTATCAACATAGACACATGTTTCTCATGATATTCATATGTAAGATCCCTTGGAACTTCTTGCAAAGATACAAGAGCTCCTCTAGTTTAAGCAATTGCTTCATCTCCATCTCCAAATAGAAGTAGATCTCCTCCTACTGTCACAGTGCTGGAGGACCTTTCCAGCTCTTCCTCTTCCTTCTCCTCATCTATGGAGAATGTCACATCATTAAGAGATCCTTTATCTTGATCTCCTTTTGAAAAATGAATCCTCATGTCTCCTGCTTGAGAAGAAAGTTCTTGCTGAAGTGGGGCCTTTTCCCTTGGCAAAGCATGTTGTAGAACTTGAACCACCTCAACAATGTTTTGAAATGGAGTTCGTTTCATGGATCCTTCCAACTCATGAAAAGGTTCTAATTTCTTGGGCTTGGTTTGTTCTCCCAAGGAAATTTCAGATTGTTTCAAATCAAATCTTTCACTAAACTCCTAGTGAACTTTGCATAAGTAGATATATTTGCATTATTCAATGAAGAAGATTCAAATAACCTCCAGGCATAAGCCTTACCTTCAAGATGCAGTGTTTCTACTCTAATGGATTCCTCTTCTGAAACTTGATGCAGCTGGAAATATGTGTCTAGCTTCCTTACCCAAGCCTTGGCTGTGCTCTTGGGTGACCCATCAAAATTAGGTAGAAATAATCTACCCAAAGTGTGTTGCATGCACCCTCTTCTTTTATTTTATTTACTGGGTCTTCTATCTTCTTTGATATGACAAGACCCTTGGAAGCTTAGATGCTCCTTGAGTCTTCTAGACTGCGATTCGTATTCTTGGAGATAGTCACCAAGAGTCTCCTCCTTTGGTGTTTCTCATTCTTCTTCTTCTCTTGCCAAGAATGTAGGCATGATACCATGTTGTAGATATGATTGTGTGGATGAATGCTCACACACATAATATGAATAACTGGAGCTTTCTTCATGTGAAAATATTCTTGAGGGATCTTCATGTCTTTCCCTCCTCATTCCCTTGATTTCTCTTTTAAGCTCATCCATAATTTGGAGAAGAAGTTTTGAAAACCTATTTCCCTCCATTTCTCCAAATAATGGAGACTTTCCTTTTTATCTTATGTGAGCCTTCTCTTTTCCGTGAGAAACTTCTTCTTCTTTTGATAACATAGATCCAATGTCTTCACAGGCTGAGCCAAGATTATGCTCTGATACCACTGTAATATTCCCAAATGGGAAAAGCAAGAATATAGCCCATAATAATGGAAATAGAAGTAAGTATTAACACATTACATGTGAGCCAAATGATAGATCCATGGTATTATGTATAAAAACAATAAATAAGTACAATATCTTGGGGATCAAGCCCCTCAAGATAGGCAAAAGAAGCCTCTAATGCCAAAATGCACCCAAAACATGTAATACACTGCTAAAAAAAATACTGAAGAAAGTCCAACACATTTTTAGTGACTAATACTGTAACTAGAACATATAAATAAATGGATCTAAAAATATCATGCTCATACAAGGCCAAAAATGGATATCTATGCTCCCATACACTTTTCCAAGACAACCCAGGAAGGGTTTCTGAAAATACACAATAAAAATGGTGGATTTAAAGCCCTAGGGATGAAGATGCACTACAACTGAAGCAAATAGATGGAGGTGGATGAATCTAGTGTAGATCTGAAAGAACTCCTTCAAATACTCTATCAATGAAGGGCTAATCCCTTCAATGAAAAGTAAACACTCCAAATGGAGCAGTGAACTTGTCCCTGCAACAGATCACCAAAATAACGCAGATCTGGATAGGAACTACGTTGTAGGGGATTAAATCAACTTGGCATGATGCCAAATATGTCAAATAATCCCAAGGGTCTCCTTTAATGGTCTCCCAATGGAAGGAAACCTTCCTCCACTGCAAAACTAGCTTAGAAAACACCCAATAAGATCTTCCACTGCTGCGCCCTGCAACTCAGCACATCTGAAAACATAAAATACGCTGTAACACAAGATTGAAGCTTGGTTTGAAACCTGAATGTGGAAATTTAGTGCAATACTCATCCAAGATATTCTCAATGGAAGAGGTGGGATCCCCGATCAGGAACACCCGATGCTAAACAACAATCAATCTCAACTAAACAGCTAGAGAAAGATATATGTCTAAACATACCATATAATAAAAAACATAATATATCATAACATAATAATATGGATACCATCCTCTTCCTTTTATAATAAATGAGCTTCCAAACCCGAGCCCCATCAATTAATGAAACTACTTCCATGCAATGTGTCTCCATCTAAAACTGCATTGTCCCTCATTGAATGCCACACCTCCATGACAACGCTGTTGATTTGGTCAAGGTTGACCCACTCCACATGCTTTAGCCCCTTTTCACACCTAACGGTGCTTTATTAAGCTAAAAATATGATCCATTTTCACATGAGAAGTGGTTTTATTCCTAATAAAGAGATTTATGGGTCTCCCTACCCACTTATTCATCAAACAAGAACGAAAAATTAGATTTTAATATTCCAATTAGTTGCATGCTAATTTAGGAATATTACAAATCGTCAATTCATAAATTCTAAATTGGGAAAACATACTATCTGATAGTTTAGCCAAACACATAACAGAATATAGGAATAATAAAAGTGTTTCATCCACAGAAACACCTCCCTTTTATATGTCTGCCTATGTCGTGGATGCCATCTGTTTTACTTATAGTTTTCCTACCATGGGATGGAAATGGACTACCCAAGACCCTACCCCAATCCACATCTACCATAGATACCTATGGGATTCAGAATTCCACCTGCATTTCTATAAAATTTGTTATGGAGTCATATTGCTTATGCACCAAATGATATTCAATAAAAGGCCCCCTAGGGTTTCTGAAGAGGCTAGCGTAGATATTATTTTTGTGGCTAGGTGGTTTGCATAGGATAATTTTACATATGTCAGAGTATTTGGGAGTTATGCTTCTCCCCACGTCCTGCTTTATTATGTTCTTGATAAGTTTATTGCACGAGAGATAGCTTACCACTTGTTAATGGTATCACTAAACAACTGAAAGATGCTAAGAAGGCCATTTGGCCTAATTTACCTGTATAGTGTGGTACTTTTGCATTATATGATATTGGTCATACCTACAAGGAGGTTTCCAAGATCAATCTATTGAAATTGGCATAAATGCCAAAGAGGTTGTACAATCCAAATGATGTAATTAAAAATTACACTATAGAACTCAAAATGAAGCCTTTTGTAAAGGAAACAGATGGATATGATGATATCTTCAAAGGCATAGAAAAGTTTTCAGATATAATCAAGTTTGCATCCAGCCAATTGAGTCAATATGATTTGGAAACTTTCCAAGTATATAGAAATAAGAGATTGCATAGAGTTCCTCTCAATTTGTTAACTATTGAAGATGTCAACAGACCTACTCCAAGTATTAGCTTGAATAATGAAGTAAAATACATGTCCGAGGATGAATCAGGTCAATCACAACATCAATCTCACAATTCGGATCATTCTAAAAATGAATCTGAATACAGAAAGGATAGCCTAGAAAAGATAATTAATCAGGTAATCCAAGAGATAGAGATGCATGAGCGAAAAGAAAGTAATGGAACAGAGTAAACTTCTCAAGAAGTTCAACACAGTCATGAAACACTAGATCCGTCTGAAAAGTCACAAATGAATAATTTTAGTAGTGAATGGGAGGAGTTTTCTGAAGCAATAAAAAATCCTAAGGCTAATCCCAATATTGATCAAGTATCTAATTTTCATACACCTAAACATTCCCAGAATATAGTGGAAACTGTTAATCCACTACAACATGTTCCAGAAACTCATGATAGAGAGATCATACCAGCCTACCCTACAAAAAATATAGTTTTACAAGTTGAAGAAATTCCTTCACTGGACATTTTCTACAGTCCTAGATATAAGGTTGTAGTTAAAAGGAACAAAATAAGAGAACTAATGAAACAATATCAAACCTCACAGATGAATCATTTGATGTCTTGTGGAAATATTCCTTAGATGACCCTACATAACATCTAACTAAATTATCACAGTAGGCAGGGGCATATGCTACTAACACCATTATTAAAGCTACTGAAGTTAGAGTGTTATTGAGGCAAAAGGAAGCTAGAGTACAAGAAATAGAGAGGCTATTAAATGAAGAAAAATCCAACTCCAGTGAGAAAATCAAAGAAAATATAGCTCAATTTCAAAAGGATTTCGAAAGCTTCAAATTACAGCATCAAATAGAGATCAATGAGAAACAAGCACAACTGGAAATAGGAATTATAAGAGTATAGAGCCAACTGCAACTAGAGAAGTTAATTAAAGAAGCACTAGATATAAATGCTAAGTTAAAGAAAGAACATGAAGTATTTTGTCATCAAGCTTCTATGATTGACCCTTATTGTGATTCGAATAAAATACCGATCCAACAGACAGCTATTCAGAAACTTGAATGCGAAAGACGTGAAAAGAAGATCAATGAAAACATTTAGTGGAAAGTATCAGACTCAAGAATAGAAGCTGATATACCTCAGGTAGATAAGTTTCATAAGGAGATACTATTCATATATTGGGAAGCACAAATCAAGCATGCAGAGAAAGCAGTAGCGAAAACATCTAAATTATCAAATGAAATTATTGAATCTGTATGTGAACAACTGGTAAAAGCAGAACTTCTCAAAGATAACATGTCTGAAGTATTCTCAGAAGCAAAACAGATAAAAACATAGTGGAAGAAAAAAACAGACACACAGGATGAAGTAATTAAAAAGGTAAATAAGTTTGATCAATAAAATTATTGGAATTTTCTGATCAAACCTTATCATCAGTATAAGATTCTGCAATCCTTAATAGATTCAACAAAAAGATCACATCCCGTATTTTCAAACGCAGTATTCAAGGGACAGGTCAGATCAAGGATTTCGTATCCAAGTCAGCTCAAGCCAATGATAGATATTTTTCAACTTCCTGACCAACTCTAGAAGAAAGGGCGAAATTCATAAATCAAAATTGTTATTTTATTTTCCTAGATTGTAGTTTAAGTTAGTCCTACGAGGATGGTTGTTGGAAACCTCTTATATATTTTTGTAATAATATATTATTAGGAAATAGTTAGCTTAGTATTTAAACCTCTCTCATGCATATAGAGAAGGGTCTAGAAATTTGTCAAAAACATTTGCAAAGAATGCACTATTGTAAGTTTCTGAGTGCTTTGATGAATTAATGGAACGCATCTGTTATCTTTTGACAATTAAAGTTGTTTAACTGGTGTTGCACTACTGTACTATTTAAATTTATTGAAAGTAAGAAGGATAAGATCAGTTACTATCAGTTTACATGAGTAAGACTTCGTACATATGGTAGTTTTATTCACTTGTATTAAGTCTTGCTTTATAGATTGATAGTCATCTTTTATTGCATTATATATTTGAAACATTATTATAGATGAATGTTACACGCACTCATGTTCTAATATTTATCTGTAGTTTCTTATAGAATTTATCATCACACATATGAATGCAATATATTTTTCACAATTCTTCTAGTCAAACTATTTTGTTAGAAGAATTATTTTACATAATTTTCAACTCTTTCAAATGTTAAATGATCTATATTACTAACAGTTGAAGGATATCTTTTCAGATCGCATAGAGGAAGAAACATCTTAGGTGTATAGTAGAATAAACAGTTTAGACAGATGTATATGATAGATTAAAGTCATTTCCATTTTCATGCCATATAATCACACACCCTCAAAATTATCCTTATTTGGAAACTGGTCCCAGTATCCCCAGTTGGAGCCACTATACCAAACGTAAAAGGAGACGCTTTAAGGTCCATACTAGGTGGTTTTCCCCCATGTTTCGGTAGCAGAATTTCGAGGCCTTAACACAACCCAGTAAAAAACAACCTGAAAGATGGAGGGCGCGTTTACCAAAGGGATGGCACGTTTACCAAAGACAGGGCGTGTTTGACAGTTTGTTGATATTTTTCAAATTTCACTGAAATTTTGACTTTTATCCTGGAAATCATGATTTCACTTATGTAATTGAGTATGGTAAATTTAAATATGGTATGGATAAGCTACCTAGGGGTAGATTCATGATTTAAATGTACTCATCAAAGTCAAATGAATCAATTTTAATGTAATTATGGAGGTGTCACTTAGACCCTACACTCTAGCTTTCACTTCATATTTTTGTAGATCTCATCCCCAACTTAGGAATTCAACCCCTGAGGATGAGATAATGTATTTTTGATGTCTATATATTCCCTTTATTCACTCTTATCAAGGGTTGGAATCAGTTTGGATGCTAGTGTAATGATCGAGTAATCAGTTTGGCCTGAAACTAATGAAGAATTACAGCTATTTCCTTGGGATTCATGTGGTATGAATGTTTGGCATTGTTTTTTCTCTATGATCATTGGTATGAATTTTTTTTAAGCTCATAAACATTTCATGTCTATTATATGATAAATTTCAAGTTGTTAGGAAAAATACATGTTTTCATGCTCTGTTTTGGGAAATTTGTCATAATTTGTCCATTTTCTTCAGTTTAGGAAGAATACATCTCCTATGATCTTCCTAGCTTCTCATCAATCTTAAACCATCTCACCCAATCACCTTTAAGTGTTGAGCCTTCTACCTACCTTTCCCCATTGAATGGACTATAATTCCATATCATTTTCCTTGACCTAGTCCCTTTGAACTAATACTTATCCAGCAAGCCCAACCCAATCAAAACAAAACAAACCCTTCTACACTTCTTAGCTAGCCTAAAACATTTTCATCCAACCCTCTTGGCTGTGAATTTTGTGGAGAGAGCCCTCTCTGATTTGGTAGGGCTAGATACCAAGTTAAAAGGTTGGTCTAGGGTTACCTCTGTTGGGATTCTTTCTTTGACCTTAGGAATCTGGCGAAGTGATAACATACTGGCATCATTGTTGGGGAGAGAAATATTTATCTTCCATGGGTGTACAACAAGAAAATTTTGGAATTTTATCCTTGGATGATAGCGTTAAGTTTCAAAAAGGTTGATTCAATAATTGCAATGCTAATATGGTAGAGTTGGCTTCCACAATATATAACAAAGAAAATCTCGACCCTGGTCCAGTTGATCCGGTTGATGATCCATAGAATTTCTTTTGAAGGCATAGATATCAAACTACAAACATTCAATCAGGACCAGTTCCATTGGTAATATCAGTTTCTCTACCTGCTAAGTTACTTTCTCTTGAAGATATTCCATATGATCTGAAGTTTGAATTGTCATTGTTTAAATCCAAATCCGAAACCTATTTGTCTGACATAGTATTCGATCCTTTAAGATTATCTGAGGTCAAATATTTGTCTCAATTAAACCTTATTACTTTGAAAGATTGGTTTTTCGAAGATATTGAACCTGAATTTGGCCTTGAAATCAAAGAGTGGATCCAATTTTATCATCAATAGGAATTTTATGCTACAACTGAACCTCAAACTCAGTCAATTGTAGTTTATTCATTTTCACCTTCGACTTCATCATTCATACCTACCAATTCAGTACCTACAACTGTTAGCCTCTCTAAAATGCAATAATAAATCCAAAATAATAAATTAATTAATTAAATATTCCTAGTTAGGAATATGTGCCTAATTCTTGGGTTGTTGGGTTGTTCCTCAAAAGTTGGAGTTTGTTTAGGAACTCCTATCTTGGTGGGTTTTTGGTGAGAAATTATCTCAACCAAAAGAGACTAAGATAGCATGGACTATCTTCTCTCATATATTTAAATTGTAAATTAAAATTCTTTTAATAAGAGAGATTACATGAAGAAGCCATGAGGCTTCTACCTTTTCCGTCAGTGTTTTGTCTAGTTTCGTATCTATGTTTTCTGCAATAAGTTTCTGAGTTGATTTAATTTGTATCATGTGGCATCGGAGCGTTATGAGTCTGGGCCTTTTCCTCATATGAGCGCCGATTGCTGGACGCGATTGCACATAGGTTGTGTTGAGGTCATGATCGCTGGAATGTAAATTTGTTGCGTGCTGCGGCCAGAAATCTTTGCGTTTTTTTTTCTTTTGGTGCAATGTGTTGCTGCAGCGTGATGGATCTGCAGCATCAAGGTTGCTCCTCTGCTCTCTAAGCACTGTAGTTTTACTGATTATTGTTTTGTTTATACAACGTGAATGATGTTTATTCTGCTACAAATTTATATTTCTAAATCGATTCATATTGTAAAAGCGTTTATATAAATCGATTCATATTGTAAAAGTGTTTATATAAATCGATTCTAGCATCGATTCTGCAAAACCAGCGTATGAACCATATTGTGGGCCGAGTGTAGAACAGAGAAAATGTGTTTGACAACATTTGAATGCAGCGTTAAAATCTGCATTTGACACGCTTTCTGCTTGATGCAAGTGGATTTTGCATGTTTAAATTGAGCCAGCGTTCATTCCAGCGTTTTCATTTTGAAGCGTTGATGCCCAAGGTTTGATTATAATCGATCTCCAGGAACGCTGTATTGTCTTTCAGACCAGCGTTTCAATTGCATTTCAAAACATCGTTTTCTGAAATATCGATTGAGCAATGATGTTATTTTCAAGATACTCATAGACCAAAATGCGATGTCCTTCTTCTGCACAACACCCATGAAGTTTCACAAGATTTTCATGTTGCACATCAGAGATTGTAGCTATCTCAGTTAGAAACTCTTCAACACCTTGTTTTGATTGTGCAGACAGTTGTTTTACTGCTAACACTGTGCCATCCTTGAGGGTTCTCTTGTACACACTGCCGAAGCCACCTGACCCTATCTTGTTATCCACGTGAAATATGTTTGTTGCAATTTTCAACTTGGCGTATGGATAAACCTTAACATCTGGAATGCTTGAAATGACGTCTCCTATTTCATTACATTGTGGTGCTTGATCTTTTGACGTTTTATTCTTCCAGAAGGAATCAAAGCAACAAAAGCTCATAGCTGCGGTCAGTATCTGTGTGATTGTATTCCACTTAAAAATTGTGTTTTAAAAGCCAACTTGGAATATAAGTTCTGCAACTGCCAATGCCAGGAGGAGTAGGTGGGCTGTTTCATTGTTTTTCTTTCATTCATTCGTTTAGTTTGAAGCAGCAGAGGTTCATGCCATCGAAGAATAATAGCGAAAGTCAGATGAACAGATGCACATAAAAAACAAATAAAGTCGTGTATCTTTACTCATGGATTAAAGTTTTTTAATGAGTGATTTTTGGAAAGATCTATTCGCTACGAATATTGACACAGCCAAAGGTGGCTCCAAAAGATGTTGGATCCGCATACAAATAAGTCCATTTCTAGGGTGTAGCAGTGAAAATGGGGACCGGGTACATGCGACTCATGAGGCCTGTACGTGGAGATTCGTGCTAGTGTAAATGGTACCCAATGATGTGAGGCATGAATACAAAATATATCGTGGAGAAGCTTTTGCAAAGACATCATATGGCATGGTACTTATGCATAAAATTAATCGTATGCATAAATTTTCTATTTTTCAAAGGTGAAATGTTGAAAGTGGAGTGAATTTTGATATTTTTTTTATGCCTTGAAGAGAGTTCATAAAAATTTTAAAGTTTTGTAATGAGGAGTATTCTTTATGTAATGGATAAAAGGGTGTTTTTTTTTTAGTGAATGGGAGAAATAAAAAGTTACTCTCTTTGTAATTGAAGAAATAAGGAGAGTTTCCATTTGCATTTGGAGTAATAAGGGAACGCCTTTATTATCACTCAAAGTATTGTTTTACTTTGAGAGAGATTGTGTCACTATGCATTCAGATTTTGAAGGCGCGTTGTCTCAAAGGGTTGTCAACTTGACATTATCATTGCTTCAGATGATGTACTCCAGTGATTAATAAAGATATCATTTTTTTTTGGTGTTGATGTGTCCTAGATCCGCCCGAAATTGAATAAGGGGATCTAAGGTACACTATGTGTGTTTGATGGCGCATGTTTTTTATGGCTTCAAGTTGTTGCTTTTTTATTTGTGTCTAGTTGTGACACATCAATGATTTCATTTAATATCGCATACATCAGCAAGCACAACACATAAAACAAAATAGCTGCAAGGTCAACACATGCTACAACCTTTAATCAAAGATTGTCTACATCAGCATACTACATCAAACAACAAATTCGCTTAGTCAAGTTAATGCTTTTCACAGCAAAGTCTTCATCAACGTTCTTGCAAATCCCTTTAAAGAAATTGTAATCAAATTCATTGATTTAAGTGATTCATTAAAAATTCATTGTTCATGAATTTTTAAGAAGACAAGTGAATTCATTATATTAAAGTGAGTCATTGTAAGCTTTCTTGGGTGCATTGTCGACAGTGTTCGACACCCTTCCTTTACACAAAATCAATTGAGTGCATGAGTTTTTTTTTCAGACAAGCAACAAGTTTACATCTCCAAGCGAGCGTGATTTCAAACAATTTGTGTCAAAACCATCAAGCAAACCAGTGTGTAGTTTATTGCAGCGACCATCAAAAGCAAAAAACAAGTTCAACTCTGACATCAATCAACCAAGTTGACATCGACATCAAGCGAGCGTGGTTATTCATTCAAGTGAGTGCAAAGTCATCAAGTCAGTGAAATGAGCGTACAAGCAAATGCGATCGTCATCAAGCAAGCGTGAATTCCAGAGATTAAGTGAGAAAATTCTACAATTCTAGCAAGTGTTCTCAGCAAGCGCAATAAGAAAAAAAAAATCAAGCGAGCGTGCCACATTCAAGTGAGCCTGTCATTCAAGTGAAGTAGTTCAAAGAATGACATCTTCGAAAAGAGAGCCTGTTTTCAAGTGCGCAATTTCAGATGGCGCAACATATTCAGTTGTTAAACATTCTTCATAGTTTGATCATCTCCAGTGATGAAGACATGGTGCACATCAGCAAAGAAACTCTTGCTGATCTTTCACGGCATCTACAACAAACACATGAAACTATTGAGTTTCTTCAGCTCGAGTCGCAACTTCAAAGGATTGAATTGCAAGAAAAGAGTGATACTTTCACGTCTTTGAACCCTACAGATGATAAGTCTTTCCTTCAAACAACTTCAAGTGATGAAGTTGTTCTAGTTAAAATTTCTTCCAAGCCCATCATCAAGCCCTGGGAAGAACTTTAGAATAACAAGAATCGACGAGGCTTAGGACATATCCAAGATGACGCCAACTTACATATTCCCGATTATTCCAAGCCCATTCAGTTTGTCAGTGCAGGATTTCTTGAACAGATCCCCTCAGCACATTCAGAGACAGTTGCAGACAACCAGCAGTGCATGCAACCCAAAGTTGCCGAAAAAGAGAATTCCACACAACCTGAAGTTGACGACAAACCAAAATGTTCTCATTGTCAGAGAACCAGTCATCTAGAAGATCAGTGTTTTGATCTCCATCCCTGTAGCCATTGTAGCAAGTCCAATCATTCCTCAGAAAAATGTCGCAATCAACACAAATCAGAGAGATTGAAGATACATTATGAATGGATTGACCCTTGGGAATGGTCATCCACAGTTAAAAGATTGCTTCAGTTCTACAATCAAATCCAATCACACATTGTGCAAATAATAATGAAAATATGATGGTACTCTCATGAAGTTGAATGGGGGAGTACAATAGTGTAAAAATCCTACGCCTGAAGGGGGGGAGTTCAGCAATATTTTACAGAGAAGTGTCTCTCCTTTCAGCTGACAAAGGGGGGAAAATGTCAATGAGATTGACAATGATTGTCAGACTGAAAGTCTCGACAAAACTAGCAAAAGCAGCCGGTGGGCATCTTCAACAGCCAGTGGGCATCAACCAATTTTCCAGTGGGCATCAACAAATTTTCCAGTGGGCAGTCGACAGCAAAGAAGCAGTGAAGAGTTTTCAGCACAGCAAAAGCAACAGTGAGTTGTTTTTGTCATCATCAGCCAGTGGGCTTTGAACAAATTTTGTCAGTGAACAAAGGATGCTGCTTTCATGCAAAGGACAGATGGATCCTTTTGAAACTTGGCACTTGATGGAGTTGTCAAGCACAATTCAGAGATGAATCAGACATACAGCTGTCTCATGGTCTCTTCAGATTGCAGTTTTTCAGCATCCAGCTTTGGCGGTTTTTCAGGCAATGTTTTTTTGAGGATCTACATGAGAACTTGGAAGATGGTTCCTCATTCTTATTTTGGATTTGTCATTGAAGGGGGGAATTTTAGCCTCTCTAAAATGCAATAATAAATCCAAAATAATAAATTAATTATTTAAATATTCCTAGTTAGGAATATGTGCCTAATTCTTGGGTTGTTGGGTTGTTCCTCAAAAGTTGGAGTTTGTTTAGGAACTCCTATCTTGGTGGGTTTTTGGTGAGAAATTATCTCAACCAAAAGATACTAAGATAGCACAGACTATCTTCTCTCATCTATTTAAATTGTAAATTAAAATTCTTTTAATAAGAGAGATTACATGAATAAGCCATGAGGCTTCTGCCTTTTCCGTCAGTGTTTTGTCTAGTTTCATATCTATGTTTTCTGCAATAAGTTTCTAAGTTTATTTAATTTGTATCAACAACTTCAGCTTCCTTACCTATTCATCCAATCCCTCATGTTGTCAATCCAATACTCTATCTGGAAGGAATCATGGCAAGATTTTCCCTGCTTATCCTACCAGCCCAATTGAATGACTTACCTCAGGTTTATGGCCAAATACCCCCCTTTTTTGATGAAAAATCCACCATATCTTCAAGACAACATATTTTTAAGGTCACTGACTTCATAGATTTGGAGGAAGTCGATGCTGAAAATGCAAAAATGAGGATTATAGGCCAGTGTCTCTCTGGTGATGTCAAAGTTTGGTTTAGGTCTCTCACTGATAATTCCATTTCCACACCAAACCATCTCGTTGATTTGTTTATAGCCCAGTGGGAGGTAAACAAAAATCACTTACAGTTACTTGTTGAGTATGAGAACATTAAAAGAAATCTCAATGAAACAATCCAAGATTTCAATATTCACTTTAATAAGATTTAAAATGAAATTCCCATTGAGATCAAGCCTCCTCCATGCTAGGCTCTTATTCTTTATCCTAATGCATTTGATGCTAACATGGCTTACCAATTAAGGGAAAGAAATCCAGATACACTGGAAGATATTCAAAATAACATGATCAGTGTTGAAGCGAATCTACTGATGAAGAGAGCTAGAGCTAGAAATGAGAGGAAAGTTACTATTAAGGATGAGCCATCCACTTCATATTCCAATGCTAAGATGGATACTTTGATCATAACTACTGAACGGATGGTTGACAGGATGTCCATCACAGAAAGATAGCCCGAGGTAAGAAATCCTAACTATAGAGGTCAGCAACAGCCTCAGTTAAGGATTAAGCAGAGAGAACAATAGGCTCCTGAACAACCACCACTATAGGAACAACAAATTAGGACACCCTTGTAATAGAACTATGCTCAAGGAGAAGAAGAAGATGAAGACACAATTGTTGAGGAAAACCTCCTTTTCAAAGCTGACGATTTGCCTATTTTTTTGACCGAAGATGAGGAATACTTTGAAAATAAATATCAGCCTAAAGATGAAGATTTTATCCTTGCTAATGATCATGAATTAGAGACTGAATCGTATGATTGCCAAGGGGGGCTACCTAGATGCACTAATTTCAAAAAATAGGCATATTTCATTGAGGAGAAGAGATGTACCGGTTAATCCCATTCAAAAGAGAGCATCTCAACATAAATACACTCAAACAAGGCAGAATCCTCCAAGTAATTAGATTAATGGAAAAGATCCGGTGATCACAAATCAAAATAAAGTAAATCATCCATCCACAAGTTCAACCAATAAGGAAAAGGACAATCAGAAAAAAGAAGTTCCATCAAAGGACCATACTGGACAGCGAGACATTGTCATTAAAGAGGTAGACAAAACTATTCCCTTTAGTCTAGATATAGAAATTTCAAAGTTGAAAGTGTCTATCCCCTTAACCGAGCTTATTAATAACAACTAGTATAAATCCCATGTTGCCAAGATGCTTAAATTAGATCCTTTTTCCGACATGGTGAATGTCGAATATGATCAAGAAGAACTCATTTTTGGTCCTTCTATTGACGGCCAATTAGAAGATAGTGAGGTTCCTCCTTTTTACTTGAGTCTAAGAATCCACCAGTGAATTTTACATAATTCCATGTTAGACTTCAGAACCTCCCACAATTTGATGCCAAAAGCCATAATGGAGAAGTTGGGCCTTGACATTACCCGTACCTACTATGATTTATACTCCTTCAATTCAGGTAGAGTCTGCTATATTGGTCTGATCAAATATTTGGTAGTCTCCCTAGAGCAGATTCCAGAAAAGAATGTTATAATGGACGTGGTGGTAGCTAAAATACCTCCACGCTTTAGAATTTTTCTTTCAAGATCCTGGGGGAAAAATTACGAGTTACACTGCAGTTATTCTTTTCTTATGCAACTATCCCTGTTTTCGAACAATTGAGGAAACTATACCATGAAAATAAGATGAAGTATATGATCACAAGAAAATAAAAGCCAAACAATCATTCCATAAATGTTGTACATACATATTTAGAGTCGTTCATTTTGTTTAATGATAGTGTATTAAATGATGTAGATAGCCAGTTAGTAGATGTAGAATATGTCCCAGAGATCCATAATTGTATTATAGAAATGATATCTAAAGAAAATATGAATCTTCCGAGCTTAATAGAACAACCATCAAAAGAAGCATTGAAAAATTTAGAACAACAATCAGAAGAGGTAGTGAAAGATTCAGAACAACCCTTGGATAAAGTTGAAGAAAGTCTGAAAAAGCATCAAGAGATAGTTCATAAAATTAAGCCAAAGCATAAATCATATTTTCAACATTTAGAGGACGAGAAGGATGAGAATGGTCTATGGTCGATCAACTTTGATAGTGCCCAGGGGAAAGATGGGGCATGTATTGGAATCTGGGTCTGCGGCCCTTTTCATCAGCAGAATAAGGTCCCTACAAATGTAAGGTTTTTCTCTTATAAACTAGCTTTTGATTGCACTAACAATGACGCCGAGTACGAAGAACTAATTAATGGTTTAAATATCTTAAATAAACTAGGTGCAAGAAGGATTGCGGTGTATGGAGATTCATAACTTGTGATCAAGCAAGTCAAAGGTGAATATCAAGATAACCATCCTCGAATGAGACAATATAGGAATGTTGTACTTGATATTTTGAAAATGTTTTAGGAGTGTATACTTACAACGGTGCCAAGGAATCAAAATCTCACGACTGATTCATTGGCCAAAGCTACTAGAAATTTCAAAATCCCCATCTTTTCAAACATAAAATTTGAGATTCATGTGAAGCATCAGCCCACTATTCTTGATAACTTGCGATATTGGCAAGTTTTCTGGGATGATAAGTAGATTAAAAAATTTCTCCAAGGTGAGGAAGAATTTGAGAATTGTTCTATAGATCAGAGTTCCAATAAAGATGACTAGGATATAGAAGAAACCCATATGGATATACTACAACTGAAAGACAACAACACTCCAAAAGGTCTTATACCTTTGGAAGAGTTGTTCAACCAAGATGACATAGCAAGGAAGCCTATATTTATGCCTTGGAAAAGGATCTTGAAGATGTAAATGTCGAGACAACCGACAAACCAAAGATGGTGAAACTATCCAAGTCCTTATCTCCCAAGGTAAAGAATGAATATGTTAAATTACTTTCGGAATTTTTTGATGTCTTTGCATGGGAATATGCAAATTTAAAGTTGTATGACAAGAACATCATTCAACACACTATTTTGATAAAGTCCGATCAAAATCCCTTTTGTCAAAATTTGAGAAGGATAATTCCCAGATTACTGCCATCGATTGAAAAAGAGGTAGGTAGAATTTTCAAGTCTGGTATCATTGTCCCGATCAGATTCTATGATTAGATTTCAAATTTGGTCCCACTGAGAAAGAATATTAGAGAAATTCAGCTATGTATAGATTTCGGAAAATTGAACAAAGTGTCCCTCAAGGACAACTATCCACTTCCGAAGATGGACCATATACTTCGAAGAGTTGTTAGTTCTTCCCAAATGTCATTGTTGGATGGTTATTCGAGCTACAACCAAATTCTGGTGCATGAAGATGATCAGGATAAGACAACATTTACAACACTATGGGGTACCTTCAAATATGCCAAAATTCCATTTGGTTTGAAAAATGCAGGGGCCACATTCCAGTGGGCCATGTACATAACATTCACCAATGGAAAATGTGTTTTCTTAGTTGTTTACTTAAATGATTTGAAAATGTTTTCACATTCTGATGATGAACATTTTCAGCATTTGAGAATTATTTTCAAAAGAT
The DNA here is from genome assembly GCA_034641835.2 of Pinus albicaulis. Lineage (NCBI taxonomy): Eukaryota > Viridiplantae > Streptophyta > Pinopsida > Pinales > Pinaceae > Pinus > Pinus albicaulis. The sequence goes on along the minus strand of CM076578.1, from coordinate 1,013,717,240 downwards.
GCAGGAAGTTCATAATATCACTCAACCCAAAGAAAATGATGTTTGCTATGGAGGAAGGTAAACTCCTTGGTCACATCATTTCCAAGGATGGGATCTGGATTGACCCTTCCCGTGTTCAAGCATTTCAGAAAATTGATTTCCCTTGAAGCAAAAAGGAAGTACACACATTCAATGGTAAGATGAATTTCTTACATAGATTCATTCCTAATTTAGCATAGCATCTTAGAGATTTGACAAAAACGTTGAAGAAATATAGTAATTTTAAGTGGTCTAAGGATGCCCGGAAATTTTTCCGTTTTCCTTGACTACTACCCCAATTTTGATAAGTCTTGATTACACTAGTGATTTCATAATATTTTCATTTGCTTCTGAGCACATTATGGTAGCGGTCTTGATGCAAAAAAGGGACAAAAAAGAATTACCAATTTCATTTTCAGCCGAAATATCAGAGATGTAGCCCTTCGCTACAACATCATAGAGATATAGGCTCTGGATTTGGTTAAAGTGATAAAATATTTCAAAGTTTACATATTGCATTCACACACTCTTTCCTATGTACCTAATGCAGTCGTGAAAGAAATTCTCATGTAGAAAGACCCAGAAGCTAGGAGAGGAAGATGGATAGCAGCTTTACTGGAGTATGACCTTGAGATCAATCCCACCAAGCTGATCAAAGTTTAGGGCTTATCCAAGCTCATGTCTGAGTCAAATCTTCATGCCCTCGACATCAATTTGTAGCTTTGTCTGAAAATGAAGAAGTGAATCTCATTAAGGTATCTGATATATTTTTGTCATCTCCACGATATTATAATATTTTTTATGTTTTGCAACACCTAAATCCTCCTGTAGGTATGAATAAGATTCAAGGAAAATATTTGAAACTCAAAGCTTCAAATATTTCATACTGGATAATGCACTTTACTGGAAGGATCCAGGAGGTGTGTTGTTGAACTGTTTGGTCGAAGAAGAATCTAAGGAAGTGATGAATGACCTCCACAAAGGAGATTGTGGGGGCCACCTATATTGGAAGACCACAATCAACAAAATATTGAGAGCGAGATATTATTGGCCGACACTTTTTGTAGATGTCTACAAAGTAGTAATGAGCTTCCATGAATGCCATTTTTTTCAGGGTAAGAGAAAGCTTCTCCCGTTGCCTCTTCAACCGATTTCAGTCCATGCACCATTTCAGCAATGGGGCCTAGATTTCATAGGCGAGATTCACCTAGCATCATCCTCTCAGTGCAAGTGGATATTGACAGCCACATACTACTTTTCAAAGTGGATTGAAGCAATCCTGACCAAGAAAGCTACATATTCTATTATCATTGAGTTTTTAGAAACTAATATTCTATCCCGTTTTGGTTGTTCTACTAATATTATCACATATAACGTGGCAACATTCAAGTCTAAGAAGACGAAAGAGTTTTGTGATAGATACAACATTAAGTTGGGACACTCTACAACTTACTACCCGCAAGGTAACGGATTGGCAGAGTCCTCTAACAAGTCATTGATCAGTATCATTAAGAATATGTTAGAGGTGAATAAAAAGAATTGGCATAAGAAGCTAATTAATGCATTGTGGGAAGATCGGGTGAGTAATAAAAATTCTATTGGTATGTCTCCTTTTCAAGTTGTTTATGGTGTCGATATTGTGTTTCATTCATCATTAGCAGTCCCAGTAATGAAATTGTTGCAAGAATCAGGGATAGAGGAAAATGACATACAACGTTGTATTAATCAATTGATACACCTACAACAGACAAGGGATGAAGTATTTCAAAATAATTTAAGACTTCATGACAGGATAAAGAAGATTTATGATTGGAAAACTAAGTAAGATAACTTCAATATAGGAGATGTGGTACTCTGCTGGGATGTCAAGAATGAAGAGAAGGGTAAACATGGTAAATTTGAGAATTTATGGAAAGGGCCATATCAGATTTCAACTTGTCGAGGAAAAAATGCTTATTTGCTTGAAGAAATGAATGGACATGAATTGTTTAGGAGGACCATTTAATGGTAGGCTCCTAAAACACTCTCTTTTTTGAAACAAAATTTTCAATCAGTTTTTCCATTTCATTGTAAATATCAGTTACATTTTCTGCAAGTGTGAAGTATAAAATCACTGGAGTTCGGAGCCCGAAGTGAAGGCCATGAAGCTTCACTAATTTTATGCCATTTTCAAGTTTAGTTTTTAGTTAAGTAAGTCAGTATTGAGTCAAATTTCAGTCATTTGAGTTTGCGTTCAGTTAGTCTAATTTTCTGAGTTTTCAGTCAAGTGTTTTAGTTTGAGTTTTTTACCATATTGGCCCAATGGAAGAGGCACTGATATGAAAAATTTAGAGTTCTGTGGTTATTGACACCTCTTTCAGACTATCATCCCCAATAAGGCCAATGTTAGTGTCATTATTTGCATACTTCCATCAGTGATAAAAAATACTCTTTTCATATCATTTTAGGAGTACCACTCAGAAATTTTCTATGATTCCATTAGGTCATGTAAAAAATTCACTCACTAATGGTAACCCTAGTCATAAAAATTCACTCTCCCTCACAAATTTTATACTTGCTGGCCCACCTTCATGTTTTTTTGAGCATAAATCAGTCATGTGAGTCTATTTCATCATGTCATTATTTCAGTCAAAGTCGCCATGGATTTTGGTCATTCAAACTCCCATTAGGTCACTAGGTTTCATTTTTCAAGGTTCAATAAAACACCATTTAATTTTCATAAGGCCAGAAAAAATAATGAGAGTGATAAAATAACATTCCTTCATCATGTGAAAGGATTTATCAACATTTAAAGATGATATCCAAGGAATATTTCCAAAGTTTAAAGTCTTATTTCAAGTTATGATTTCTATTCTGCAATGTAATTTTATTCAAAACCAGAGATGTAATTTATTTTTATTTTTATGTAATTTTATGTTCACTATATATAATAAGTACTATTCCCAAGCTACAAATTCAAATCCAAATTCCAAAATCAACACCAAGAAAAAGAAATGAGAAGAATTCCAAACTCCAACATCATCAACTTGCAAAGAAAAAGTCAAAGTGTAAAAGAGTGTTTTCCAAAAGTTTGAAAAGTGAAAATGAAACATTTGAAAGTGGGTTTTGAATGAAAAGATTAATTTCACACAAGTATAAAATCCCCCATGACATAAACAGAGACCTCATTTGTCTCCTACCACCATCGAGCAAACTCAGCAAAGCAGGGTTTTCAAGTTTTATGAGCCAAATCTGAAAAACAGGGGAAGGCATTGTGCATTTTCTTAAGGGAGGGCACATTTCCTTCTGGCACTGCACGTTTGTCCATATTCTTTAGAAATTGACAGGAGGGCCTCTAAAATTCAAAATTCAACTTCAATCCTTCAACAATGATTTTTTACACCTCCAAACAAGCAATTAAGTTACAAATTTTCTTCACTCCTCTTCTTGATCCGGATTTATGTAGGAATGCAACAGAATACACATATAACCATAAACAGAGAGATGCAGAGGAAATAATGCTTCATTTTATTAATGAAATAATGAATGAAATAAGCTTAAAAACATAATCAAAACAAGTTAGGGCACTGGTAGCGTATCTCTGAGAAGATATGTGGCATACGCAGGCCTCTGAACTATGTTACATTGAGGCTCGAAGACGTATTACAGACATAATGGAAATAGATGAGCTAGGGTACTAGCAGCGTATCCCTGAGAAGAGATGTGACGACTAACAACCCCTGAACTGTGTTACAATGAGGCTCGAAGGCCTATTTATTGTAGAGAAACAATGTAAAACCCAAAATCCACCTGGATCATTCCTCCCTCCTTAAGAAGCAATGGTTCCCCGTCAGTTTAAAAGCCCCTCCAAAGGGGGGGGGGGATTCGTTGAAATTGGTATTGGATTTGTCCAGGATGTCGTGGACCTGTTGGCAAATGTGCTGGATGTAGATGTGCCATCGTTGGGCAGCCGTTGAAGGATCTGGGAAAATTTATCCATCATCGTGTTCCTTTGTTTCTCGAGGGCCTCCTTAAACAATATTTCGATAAGATCTTCAGCTCCCTCATTTTTATTTCCTTCCGCCATGGGGGGTCGTCGGGGTTTGCGAGGCTGGTCTTGGAAGGGTGAAACTGGATCGAGACCGAACTCCTTATACCCTGGCCCCGTTGGGGACATGCAAAGAAAAATAGAGAAAGAGAAGACCCGCTTTGATACCAATGATTTGGATTTATGCAGGAACGCAACAGAATACACAAATAACCATAAACAGAGAGATGCAGCAGAAATAATGCTTCATTTTATTAATAAAATAATTACTGAAATAAGCTTACAAACATAATGGAAACAAGATAGGGCGTTGGTAGCATATCTATGAGAAGGAATGTGGCATACATAGGCCTCTGAACTATGTTACATTAAGGCTCGAATGCCTATTACTGACATAATGGAAATATATGAGCTAGAGTACTGGCAGCGTATACCTAAGAAGAGATGTGATGGCTACTAGCCCATGAACTATGTTACAATGAGGCTCGAAGGCCTATTTATTGTTGAGAAACAATGTAAAACCCGAAACATCCAAAAAAATAATCCTAGAAGATGAAGTGCCAAAACTGTGGGCCCCGTTTGGGTAAATTGATGTTTCAACTTCCCGGGGACATAAGTTTGGCATCCAATCTCCGTTTGACGCTCTCAATAGCTCATTATAAAGATTTATCTAATGAAGACAACTTTTGGTGTGAGCAACATCGGTCCATGGACTCATGTTGCTCCCAATTTTCCCAAAAAACATCGTTTAGGGCCTCAAAATGGCTCCAGAAGTTCAGGACCCGAAAAATGCTAAATACAGTAAGTTGCACTGCAACTTGGAAATAGAAAGAAATTATGGTGGGGGTTCAAATGGAACAGGTGGGTGGCCACCCATATCCACCTGGATCATTAATGCCCCAAAATGACTTCGTGCGTGCAGGACCCGAAAACCTGCTAAAAATTTTAAGCTGTTGGAAGTGAAAAGCTGCAAGAATTGATGGTGTAGGTCCAAATGGAATAGGTGGGTGGCCACCGATATCCACCTGGATCATTCCTCCCTCCTTAGGAAGTAATGGTACCCATCGCGTTAAGTTCCTCCATGGGGGGGAAATTTATGCTGAACTTGGCATTGGATTTTTTCAGGATGTCGTGAACCTTTTGGCAGACGTGCTGGATGTAGATGTGCCACTGGTGGGCAGCCTTTGAAGGATCTGGGTGAAGTTATCCATTATCGTGTTCCTCTGTTTCTCAAAGGCCTCCCCGAGCAATATTTTGATAGGATCTCCTACTCCCTCGTCTTTCTTTCCTTCCGCAATGGGGGGTCGTTGGTGTTTGCAAGGTTGATCTTGCGACGGACCAACTAGATTGAGCCCAAAATCCTTATACACTGACCGCGTTGGGGACATGAAAAGAAAAACAGAGAAAGAGCAGACCCGCTCTGATACCACTAATCCGGATTTATGCAGGAATGCAATAGAATACACATATAACCATAAACAGAGAGATGCAGTGGAAATAATGCTTCATTTTATTTAAAATAATGACTGAAATAAGCTTACAAAAATAATGGAAACAAGCTAGGGTTATGGTAGCGTATCTTTGAGAAGAGATCTGGCATACACAGGCCTCTGAACTGTGTTACATTGAGGCTCGAAGGACTATTACAGACATAATGGAAATATATGAGATAGGGTACTGGCAGCGTATCCCTGAGAAGAGATGTGACGGCTACAAGCCCCTAAACTATGTTACAATCAGGCTCAAAAGCTCATTTATTGTTGAGAAACAATGTAAAACCCGAAATGTCCAAAAACCTAATCCTATGAGATGAAGCGCCAAAAATGTGGGCCCTGTTTAGGTAAATTGGTGTTTCAACTTCCCAAGGACGTAACTTTGGCATCCAATCTCTGTTTGACGAGATCAATAGCTCATTAGAAATATTTTTTCAATGAATACAACTTTTGGTGTGAGCAACATCGGTCTGTGGACCCAAGTTGCTCCCGAGTTTCCCAAAAAACATTGTTTAGGGCCTCAAAACGGCTCCGAAAGTTCAGGACCCGAAAAGCTGCTAAATATAGTAAGTTGTGTTGCAAGTTGGAAATGGAAAGAACGAATGGTGGGTGTTCAAATGGAATAGGTGGGTGGCCACCTATATCCACCTGGATCATTAATGCCCCAAAATGGCTTCGGGCGTGTAGGACCCGAAAACCTGCTAAAAATAGTAAGCTGCTGGAAATGAAAAGCTGCAAGAATTGATGGTGCAGGTCCAAATGGAATAGGTGGGTGGCCACTGATATCCACCTATATCATTCTTCCCTCCTTAGGAAGAAATGGTCCCCATTGCGTTAAGTTCCTCCACAGGGGGGGGGAATTTCTACTGAACTTGGTATTGGATTTTTTCAGGATGTCGCGGACCTTTTGGCGGACGTGCTGGATATAGATGTGCCGTTGGTGGGTAGTCGTTGAGGGATCTGGGAAAAGTTATCCATCATCACATTCCTCTGTTTCTCGAAGGCCTCCCTGAGCAATATTTTGATAGGATCTCCTACTCCCTCGTCTTTCTTTCCTTCTGCAATGGGGGGTCATTGGGGTTTGCTAGGCTGATCTTGTGAAGGGTCAACCAGATCGAGCCTGAACTTCTTATACACTGACCGTGTTGGGGACATGAAAATAAAAACAGAGAAAGATCAAACCCACTCTTATACCATTGATCTGGATTTATGCAGGAACACAACAGAATACACATATAACCATAAACAAAGAGATGCAGTGGAAATAATGCTTCATTTTATTAATAAAATAATGACTAAAATAAGCTTACAAACATAATGGAAACAAGCTAGGGTTCTCGTAGCGTATCTCTGAGAAGAGATGTGGCGTACGCAGGCCTCTGAACTGTGTTACATTAAGGCTCGAAGGCCTATTCTAGATGTAATAGAAATAAATGAGCTAGGGTATTGGCAGCATATCCCTGAGAAGAGATGTAATGATTACCAGCCCCTGAACTATGTTACAATGAGGCTATAAGGCCTATTTATTGTTGAGAAATAATGTAAAACCCAAAACGTCCAAAAACCTAATCCTAGAAGATGAAGCGCCAAAACTATGGGCCCTGTTTGGGTAAATTGGTGTTTCAACTTCCCAGGGATGAAACTTTGGCATCTAATCTCCATTTGACATGCTCAACAGCTCGTTAGAAAGATATGTCTAATGAATACAATTTTTGGTGTGAGAAACATTAGTCCATTAACCCATGTTGCTCCCAATTTTCCCAAAAAATGTCGTTTAGGGCCTCAAAATGAATTCGGAAGTTCAGGACCCGAAAAAATGCTAAATATAGTAAGTTGCGATGAAACTTGGAAACAGAAAGAACTAATGGTGGGGCTTAAAACAGAATAGGTAGGTGGCCACCTATATGCACCTCGATCATTAATGCCCCAAAACGACTTCGGGCGTGCAGGATCTGAAAACCTGCTAACAATAGTAAGTTGATGGAAGTGAAAAGCTGCAAGAATTGATGGTGCAGGTCCAAATGGAATAGGTGGGTGGCCACCGATATCCACCTAGATCATTCCTCCCTCCTTAGGAAGAAATGGTCCCCATTGCGTAATTTCCTTGATGGGTGGGAAATTTCTACTGAACTTGGTATTGGATTTTTCCAGGATGTCGCGGACCTTTTGGCGGATGTTTTGGATGTAGATATGCCGCCGGTGGGCAGTCGTTGAAGGATCTGGGTGAAGTTATCCATCATCGAGAAATATTTTGATATGATCTCCTCCTCCCTCATCTTTCTTTCCTTCCGCAATGGGGGGTCGTCGAGGTTTGCGAGGCTGATCTTGCGACGGGTCAGCTAGATCGAGCCCGAACTCCTTAGACCTTGACAGTGTTGGGGACATGCAAAGAAAAATAGAGAAAGAGCAGACCCACTCTGATACCGCTCATCTAGATTTATGCGGGAACACAACAAAATACACATATAATCATAAACAGAGAGATGCAACAGAAATAATGCTTCATTTTATTAATAAAAATAAGCTTACAAACATAATGGAAACAAGCTAGGTCATTGGTAGCGTATCTTTGAGAGTATATGTGGCGTACGTAGGCCTCTGAACTATCTTACATTGAGGCTCGAAGGTCTATTACAGACATAATGGAAATAGATGAGATAGGGTACTGGCAGCGTATCCCTGAGAAGAGATGTGATGACTACCAGCCCCTGAACTATGTTACAATGAGGCTCGAGGGCCTATTTATTGTTGAGAAACAATGTAAAACCCGAAACGTCAAAAAACCTAATCCTAGGAGATGAAGCGCCAAAAATGTGGGCCCCGTTTGGGTAAATTGGTGTTTCAACTTCTCGGGGACATAACTTTGGCATTCGATCTCTGTTTGACGCACTCAATAGCTCATTAGAAAGATTTGTCTGATGACTACAATTTTTGGTGTGAGAAGCATCGGTCCATGGACCCATGTTGCTCCTGATTTAAAAAAAAAACATCGTTTAGGGCCTCAAAACAACTTCGAAAGTTCAGGACCCGAAAAACTACTAAATACAGTAAGTTGTGTTGCAACTTGGAAATGGAAAGAACTGATGGTGGGGGTTCAAATGGAATAGGTGGGTGGCCACCTATATCCACTTGGATCATTAATGCCCCAAAACGGCTTCGGGCGTGCAGGATCCGAAAACCTGCTAAATATAGTAAGTTGCTCGAAGTGAAAAGCTACAAGAATTGATGGTGCAGGTCCAAATGGAATAGGTGGGTGGCCATCAATATCCACCTGGATCATTCCTCCCTCCTTAGGAAGCAATGGTCCCCATTGCGTTAAGTTCCTCCATGGGGTGGGGGGGAATTTCTACTGAACTTGGTATTGGATTTTTCCAGGATGTCAAGGACCTTTTGGCAGACGTGATGGATGTACATATGCCGCTGATGGGTAGCCCTTGAAGGATCTAGGCGAAGTTATCCATCATCGCGTTCCTCTGTTTCTTGAAGGCCTCCCTGAGCAAGATTTTGATAGGATCTCCTGCTCCCTCATCTTTATTTCCTTCTGCAATGGGGGGTCATCGGGGTTTGTGAGGCTGATCTTGCGATGGGTCAACCAAATCGAGCCCGAACTCCTTATACCCTAACTGCGTTGGGGACATGCAGATAAAAATAGAGAAGGAGCATACCCGCTCTGATACCACTGATCCGAATTTATGCAGGAACGCAATAGAATACACATATAAGCATAAACAGAGTGATGCAGAGGAAATAATGTTTCATTTTATCTATAAAATAATGACTGAAATAAGCATACAAACATAATGGAAACAAGCTAGGGTGTTGGTAGCGTATCTCTGAGAAAAGGTGTGGGGTACGCAGGCCTTTGAACTGTGTTACATTGAGGCTCGAAGGCCTATTACAGACATAATAGAAATAGATGAGCTAGGGTACTGGAAACTTATCCCTGAGAAGAGATGTGATGTCTATCAGCCCCTGAACTGTGTTATAATGAGGCTCGAAGGCCTATTTATTATTGAGAAACAATGTAAAACCCGAATTGTCCAAAAACCTAATCCTAGGATATGAAGCACCAAAACTATGGGCCCCGTTTGGGTAAATTGATGTTTCAACTTCCCGGGGACGTAACTTTGGAATCCAATATTCGTTTGACGCACTCAATAGCTCATTAGAAAGATATGTCCAATGACTACAACTTTTGTTGGGAGAAATACTAGTCTATGGCTTCATGTTGCTCCTAATTTTCCAAAAAACGTCGTTTAGGGCCTCAAAACAGCTCTCGAAGTTCAGGACCCAAAAAAATTCTAAATATAGTACATTGTGTTGCAACTTGGAAACGGAAAGAACTGATGGTGGGGTTTCAAATGGAATAGGTGGGTGGCCACCTATATCCACCTGGATCATTAATGCCCCAAAACGGCTTCGGGCGTGCAAGACCCAAAAACCTGCTAAAAATAGTAAGCTGCAAGAATTGATGGTGCAGGTCCAAATGGAATAGGTGGGTTGCCACCGATATCCACCTGGATCATTCCTACCTCCTTAGGAAGCAATAGTTCCCATTGCGTTAAGTTCCTCCATTGCAGGGGGGGGGGATTTTTGCTGAACTTGGTTATGGATTTTTCTAGGATGTCACAGACCTTTTAATGGACGTGTTGGATGTAGATGTGCTGCCGGTGGGTAGCCGTTGAAGGATTTGGGTGAAGTTATCCATCATTGTGCTCCTTTGTTTCTCGACGGCCTCCCCGAGAATTTTTTTTATAGGATCTCCTGCTCCCTCATCTTTCTTTCCTTCTGCAATGGGGGTCGTCAAGGTTTGCGAGGCTGATCTTGCGATGGGTCAACTAGATCGAGCCCAAACTCATTATACCCTGACCTTGTTGGGGACATGCAAAGAAAAATAGAGAAAGAGCAGACACGCTCTGATACCACTGATCCAGATTTATGCAAGAACGCAACAGAATACACATATAACCATAAACAGAGAGATGCAGAGGAAATAATGCTTCATTTTATTAATAAAATAATGACTGAAATAAGCTTACAAACATAATGGAAACAAGCTAGGGCATTGGTAGCGTATCTCTGAGAAGATATGTGGTGTACACAACCCTCTGAACTGTTTTACATTGAGGCTTGAAGGCCTATTACAGACATAATAGAAATAGATGAGCTAGGGTACTGACAGCGTATCCCTGAGAAGAGATGTGACAATTACTATCCCCTGAGCTATGTTATAATGAGGCTCGAAGGCCTATTTATTTTTGAGAAACAATGTAAAACCTGAAACATCCAAAAACCTAATCCTAGGAGATGAAGCACCAAAATTGTGGGCCCAGTTTGGGTAAATTGGTGTTTCAACTTCCCGAGGATGTAACTTTGCCATATGATCTCTGTTTGATGTGCTCAATAAAACAATATAAATATCTGTCCGATGAATTCAAATTTTGTTGTGAGTAACATTAGTCCATGGATCCATGTTTCTCCCAATTTTCCCAAAAAACATTGTTTAGGGCCTCAAAACGGCTCCGGAAGTTCAGGACCCGAAAAACTGCTAAATATAGTAAGTTGTGCTGCAACTTGGAAATGGAAAGAACTGTTGGTGGGGGTTAAAATAGAATAGGTGGGTGGCCACCTATATCCACCTCGATCATTAATGCCCCAAAACGGCTTCGGGCATACAAAACTCGAAAACCTACTAAAAATAGTAAGTTGCTGGAAGTGAAAAGCTACAATAATTGATGGTGCAGGTCCAAATGGAATAGGTGAGTGGCCACTGATATCCACCTGGATCATTCCTCCCTCATTAGGAAGCAGTGGTCCCCATTATGTTAAGTTCCTCCATGGGGGGGGGGGGAGAATTTTTGCTGAACTTGGTATTGGATTTTTCCATGATGTCGCGGACCTTTTTGCAAAAGTGCTAGATGTAGATGTGCCGCCGTTGGATAGTTTTTGAAGGATCTGGGCGTAGTTGTCCATCATCGCATTCCTCTATTTCTCGAAGGCCTCCCCGAGCAAGATTTTGATAGGATCTCCTACTCCCTCGTCTTTATTTCCTTCCACAATGGGGGGTCATCGGGGTTTGCGAGGCCGATCTTGCAATGGGTCAACCAGATCGAGCCCAAACTCCTTATACCCTGACTGCGTTGGGGACATGCAAAGAAAAATAGTGAAAGAAAAGACCTAATCTTATACCACTGATCTAGATTTATGCAGAAACGCAACAGAGTACGCATATAACCATAAACAGAGAGATGTAGCGGAAATAATGCTTCATTTTATTAATAAAATAATGATTGAAATAAGCTTATAAACATAATGGAAACAAAGTAGGGCACTGGTAGCATATCTCTGAGGAGAGATGTGGTGTACGCAGGCCTCTGAATTGTGTTACATTGAGGTTCGAAGGCCTATTACAGACATAATGGAAGTAGATGAGCTAGGGTACTGGAAGCGTATCCCTGAGAAGAGATGTGATAGCTACCAGCCCCTGAAATGTGTTATAATGAGGCTCGAAGGCCTATTTATTGTTGAGAAACAATGTAAAACCCAAAACATCCAAAAACCTAATGCTAGAAGATGAAGCACCAAAACTATGGGCCATGTTTCGGTAAATTGGTGTTTCAACTTCCCAGGGATGTAATTTTGGCATCTGATCTTCGTTTGACGTGCTCAATAACTCATTAGAAATATTTGTAGGATGACTACAACTTTTGGTGTGAGTAACATCGATCCATGAATCCATGGTGCGCTTGATTTTCCCAAAAAACGTCGTTTAGGGCCTCAAAACGGCTCTGGAAGTTCAAGACTCGAAAAAATGCTAAATATAGTAAGTTGTGCTGCAACTTGGAAACATAAAGAACTAATGGTGGGGGTTCAAATGGAATAGGTGGGTGGCCACCTATATCCACCTGGATCATTAATGCCCCAAAATGGCTTCGGGCGTGCACAACTTGAAAACCTGCTAAAAATAGTAAGCAACTGGAAGTGAAAAGGTACAAGAATTGATGGTGCAAGTCCAAATGGAATAGGTGGGTGGCCACCGATATCCACCTGGATCATTCCTCCCTCCTTAGGAAGCAATGGTCCCCATTGCGTTAAGTTCTTCCATTGGGGGGGGGGGGGAATTTCTGCTAAACATGGTATTGGATTTTTCCAAGATGTCGCGGACCTTTTAGCGGATGTGTTGGATGTAGATGTGATGCCGGTGGGCAGCCATTGAAGGATCTGGGTGAATTTATCCATCATCACCTTCCTTTGTTTCTCAAAGGCCTCCCCGAGCAAGATTTTGATAGGATCTCTTGCTCCCTCATCTTTCTTTCCTTCCTCAATGGGGGTCATCGGGGTTTGCGAGGCTGATCTTGCGACGGGTCAACCCAATCGAGCCCGAACTCCTTATACCCTAACCATGTTGGGGACATGCACAGAAAAATAGAGAAAGAGTAGACCCACTCTGATACCATTGATCCAGATTTATGCAGGAACACAACAGAATACACATATAACCATAAACAGAGAGATGAAACAGAAATAATGCTTCATTTTATTAATAAAATAATGACTGAAATAAGCTTACAAACATAATGGAAACAAGATAGGGCATTGGTAGTGTATCTTTGAGAAGAGATGTGGCATACATAGGCCTCTGAACTGTGTTAGATTAAGGCTCAAATGCCTATTACAGACATAATGGAAATAGATGAGCTAGGGTACTGGCAGCGTATCCCTGAGAAGAGATGTGACCGCTACTAGCCCCTGAACTATGTTACAATGAGGCTAGAAAGCCTATTTATTGTTGAGAAACAATGTAAAACCCGAAACGTCCAAAAACCTAATCCTAGGAGATGAAGCACCAAAACTGTGGGCCACGTTTGGGTAAATTGGTGTTTCAACTTCTCGGGGAGGTAACTTTGGCATCCAATCTCTATTTTATGTGCTCAATAGCTTGTTAGAAAGATCTATCCAATGAATACAACTTTTTGTGCGATAAAAATTGGTCCATGGACCCATGTTGCTCCCGATTTTCCCCAAAAACATCGTTTAGGGCCTCAAAACGCCTCCGAAAGTTTAGGACTCGAAAAAATGCTAAATATAGTAAATTGTGATGCAACTTGGAAATGGAAAGAAATGATGGTTGGGTTCAAATGGAATAGGTAGGTGGCCACCTATATCCACCTGGATCATTAATGCCCAAAATGGCTTCGAGTGTGCAAGACCCGAAAACATGCTAAAAATAGTAAGTTGCTGGAAGTGAAAAGCTGCAAGAATTGATGGTGCAGGTCCAAATGGCATAGGTGGGTGGCCACCGATATCCACCTGGATCATTCCACCCTCCTTAGGAAGCAATGGTCCCCATTGAATTAAGTTCCTCCATGGGGCAGAAAGTTTTGTTGAACTTGGTATTGGATTTTTCCTGGATGTTGCGGACATTTTGGCAGACGTGCTGGATGTATATATGCCGCCGGTGGGCAGCCGTTGAAGGATCTTGGTGAATTTATCCATCATTGCGTTCCTCTGTTTCTCGAAGGCCTCCCCGAGCAAGATTTTGATAGGATCTCCTGCTTCCTCATCTTTCTTTCCTTCCGCAATGGGGGATCGTCGAGGTTTCCGAGGCTGATCTTACGACGGGTGAAACAGATCGAGCCTGAACTCCTTATACCCTAACCACATGGGGGACATGCAAAGAAAAATAGAGAAAGAGCAGACTCACTCTGATACCACTCATTCGGATTTATGCAGGAACGCAACAAAATACACATATAACCATAAATAGAGAGATGCAACGTTAATAATGCTTCATTTTATTAATAAAATAATGACAGAAATAAGCTTACAAACATAATTGAAACAAACTAGGGTGCTGGTAGCATATCTCTGAGAAGAGATGTGGGGTATGCAGGCCTCTGAACTATGTTACATTGAGGCTCGAAGGCCTATTACAAACATAATGAAAATATATGAGCTAGGGTACTAGTAGCGCATCCCTGAGAAGAGATGTGACAGATACTAGCCCCTGAATTGTGTTACAATGAGGCTAGAAGGCCTATTTATTGTTGAGAAACAATGTAAAACCCAAAACTTCCAAAAACCTAATGCTGGGAGATGAAGCGCCAAAAATGTGGGCCCTGTTTGGGTAAATTGGTGTTTCAACTTCCCAGGGACATAACTTTGGCATCTGATCTTCGTTTAACGTGCTCAATAGCTTGTTAGAAATATCTGTCCGATGACGACAAGTTTTGGTGTGAGAAACATTGGTCCATGAACTCCTGTTGCTCTCGATTTTCCCAAAAAACTTCGTTTAGGGTCTCAAAATGGCTCTGGAAGTTCAGGACCCAAAAAATTGCTAAATATAGTAAGTTGTGCTGCAACTTGGAAATGGAAAGAACTGATGGTGGGGGTTCAAATGGAATAGGTGGGTGGCCACCTATATCCACCTCGATCATTAATGCCCCAAAATGGCTTTGGGCATTCAGGACCCGAAAACCTGCTAAAAATAGTAAGTTGTTGGAAGTGAAAAGCTATAAGAATTGATGGAGCAGGTCCAAATGGAATAGGTGGGTGGCCACCGATATCCACCTGGATCATTCTTCCCTCCTTAGGAAGCAATGGTCCCCATTGCATTAAGTTCTTCCATGGGGGGGGGGAATTTCTGCTAAACATGGTATTGGATTTTTCCAGGATGTCGCGGACCTTTTGGCGGATGTGTTGGATGTATATGTGATGCCGGTGGGCAGCCGTTGAAGGATCTGGGTGAAGTTATCCATCATCGCCTTCCTCTGTTTCTCAAAGGCCTCCTCGAGCAAGATTTTGATAGGATCTCCAGCTCCCTCTTCTTTCTTTCCTTTCATAATGGGGGGTCGTCAGGGTTTGCGAGGTTAATATTACGATGGGTTAACTAGATCGAGCCTGAAATCCTTATACTATGATAGTGTTGGGGACATGTAAAGAAAAACAGAGAAAGAGCAGACCTGCTCTGATACCACTGATCCAGATTTATGCAGGGACAAAACAGAATACACATATAACCATAAACAAAGAGATGTAGCAGAAATAATGCTTCATTTTATTAATAAAATAATGACTGAAATAAGCTTACAAACATAATGGAAACAAGCTAGGGCGCTGGTAGCATATCTATGAGAAGATATGTGGCATACGCAAAGCTCTGAACTATGTTACATTGATGCTCGAAGGCCTATTACAGACATAATGGAAATAGATGAGCTAGGGTATTGGCAGCGTATACCTGAGAAGACATGTGACGGCTACCAGCCCCTGAAGTGTGCTACAATGAGGCTCGAAGGCCTATTTATTGTTGAGAAACAATATAAAACCCGAAATGTCAAAAAACCTAATCCTAGGAGATGAAGTGCCAAAATCATGGGCCCTGTTTGGGTAAATTGGTGTTTCAAATTCTGGGGACATAACTTTGGCATCCGATCTCTATTTGACGTGCTCAATAGCTCGTTAGAAAGACCTGTCCAATGACTACAAATTTTGGTGCGAGCAACATCGGTCCATGGACCCATGTTGCTCTTGTTTTTCCCATAGGGCCTCAAAACTACTCTGGAAGTTCAGGACCCGAAAAACTGCTAAATATAGTAAGTTGTGCTACAACTTGGAAACAAAAATAACTGGTGGTGGGGGTTCAAATGGAATAGGTGGGTGGCCACCTATATCCACCTAGATCATTAATGCCCCCAAATGACTTTGAGCGTGCGGGACCTGAAGACCTTTTAAAAATAGTAAGCTACAAGAATTGATGGTGCAGGTCCAAATGGAATAGGTGGGTAGCCACCAATATCCACCTGGATCATTCCTCCCTCCTTAGGAAGCAATGGTCCCCATTGTGTTAATTTCCTCCATGGGGGGGGGGGGGGATTTCTTATGAACTTGGTATTGGATTTTTCTTGGATGTCACGGACCTTTTGGCAGATGTGCTGGATGTATATGTGCCGCCAGTGGGTAGCCATTGAAGGATCTAGGAAAAGTTATCCATCATTGTGTTCCCCTATTTCTCGAAGGCCTCCCCGAGCAATATTTTGATAGGATCTCCTGCTCCCTCGTCTTTCTTTCCTTCCACAATGGGGGGTCATCGGGGTTTGGGAGGCTGATGTTGCAACGGGTCAACCAAATCAAGCCCAAACTCCTTATACCCTGACCGCGTTGGGGACATGCAAAGAAAAACAGAGAAAGAGTAGACCCGCTCTGATACCACTGATCCAGATTTATGTAGTAACAAAAAAAAATACACATATAACCATAAACAGAGAGATGCAGCAGAAATAATGCTTCATTTTATTAATAAAATAATGACTGAAATAAGCTTACAAACATAATGGAAACAAGCTAGGGCGTTGGTAGTGTATTTTTGAGAAGAGATGTGGTGTACGTAGGCCTTTGAATTGTGTTACATTGAGGCTCGAAGGCCTATTACAGACATAATGGAAATAGATGAGCTAGGGTACTGACAGCGTATCCCTGAGAAGAGATGTGACGACTACCAGCCCCTGAACTGTGTTACAATGAGGCTAGAAGGCCTATTTATTGTTGAGAAAAAATGTAAAACCCGAAACGTCCAAAAACCTAATCCTAGGAGATGAAGCACCAAAATTGTGGGCCTTGTTTGGGTAAATTGGTGTTTCAAATTCCCAGGGACGTAACTTTGGCATCCGATCTTCATTTGACATGATCAATAGCTCGTTAGAAAGATCTGTCCAATGGCTACAACTTTCGGTGTGAGCAACATTGGTCGATGGATCCATGTTGCTCCTGATTTTCCCAAAATCATCGTTTAAGGCCTCAAAACTGCTCTAGAAGTTCAGGACCCAAAAAAATGCTAAATATAGTAGGTTGTGTTGCAACTTGGAAATAGAAATAAATGATGGTGGGGGTTCAAATGGAATAGGCGGGTGGCCACCTATATCCACCTGGATCAGTAATGCCCCAAAACGGCTTCGAGCATGCAAGACCCGAAAACCTGCTAAAAATAGTAAGCTACTGGAAGTGAAAAGTTGCAAGAATTGATGGTGCAGGTCCAAATGGAATAGGTGGGCAGCCACCGATATCCACCTATATCAGTTCATTCATAGTTGATGACATATTCATTGCACCACCTATTCAGCATGCCCAAAATGTGCCTTCATCATCTTATCCTTCCACTTCCATTCCTCCATCTCATCCCACAGTACATTCATCATCATCAAAGCAGTCTTCTTCATCTACTTCACCACCATCATATCCATCCCATATTGAGACTGAATCACCTTGTAGAGCTGAGATCAATGAGCCTAAGTAGGCTAATGTGGCTAAGATAGAGCCATTGGAAAAAACCTATCAGAGGGGTCATAGGAAGGTGTTTTCTCCACAGATTGTGGAAGGGGCCCTGCCTTCTTCACCAACAAAGTAGGTACATAAAGGGAAAGAAAAGATGGTAGAGGAGGAAGAACATGAGGAAACCTTTCATGATGAGGATGACCTCCATGAAATAGAGCAATATTTTGACCTTATTGACCTATATGAGGATGATAATTATGAGATCACTAATACAGTCATCAAGGGGAAGGATGCCAAGATTAGAGAGCTCCAAACTAATATTGACAGGTCCAAATTTGTCATAAACTTCCTTGAGCAGGAGAACTAGCAGTTGAATACTAAGCATGTCATTGATGAGGTGAAATACATAACAGCTTAAAGGGAGGCAAAAAAAATCCAAATTTTACCAAATGAGACACTTGAAAAGCATGGTTTGATTGAATAACAAGCACCAAGAGGAAGACCTACAACTAGAGGGCTGAAAAGAGCTCTAGCTCTAGAAAGTCAAAAATAGTTTGAGCTTGTTGATCAGTTAACCCTAAATGAAAAACTTGCAATGATAATCAATGAAAATAGGGAACCATGGCTTGATAGAGCAAATCAACATTTGGAGAAACTTTGGAGAAAGAAAACAAAGACAATTACCTACTGAGGAGGAAGGCCAAACACCATGCCCAAAAGAAGAAAATTGCAATGGCCAAGCTCAAAAGAGCCAATGCATAGATTGAGGCTTTGACCATGAAAGAGGAGAAAGGGAAATTGGATATCCTTGCAGAGGCTTTACTCCAAGCCTAGACACATCATAAGCCATCATTTCACCAATTTTGAAGAGTTTTTGGTCTTTTTTGCAGAATTTTGTGTTTCTAGGGTGTTTTTGGACAGTCATGTCACAAAGGCAAGTGTCAAACGCGTAGCGCCCTTGGTGTTGCGCTCTTTTTTGAGCCATATTCTGAGCAAAATTTCACCACCATTAGATGAAAAATGGTTCATACATCTCATAAAACTAGTTTGCAAGGCTTGGTTTGCAAAACAAGCAGGTGAAAAAGGCAAAAAACCACTAGAAAATCATGTTTATACCTCATTTTTTCCCTGGCTTTGCATGTTTAGCAGTCTTGGGAGAAATGAATTTTGACAGGGCAACTGAACTTCATTTTGAAAACAGAAGGAATATCTAAAAATTAGACTTGAATTAATTTCCAACAAGCTATCTTGTAGCCAATTTGGACACCTGCAACCCAGTCAAAAACAACATGCAAAATGGAGGGCCCATTTACCAAAGGGCGATCACGTTTACCAAAGAGAGGGTGGGTTTGAAAGTTTGCTGATATTTTCCCAATTTCATTGAAATTTTGACTTTTGTCTTGGTAATCATGACTTAACTTATGAGCATGTAAAATGTAAGTATGGTATGGATAAGTTACCTAGGGGTAGATTCATGATGTAAATGTACTCATCAAAGTCAAATGAATCAGTTTCAATGTAATTAGGGGGGAGTCACTTAGAGTTCCCTATACTACAGCTTTCAGTTCAGATTTTTGTGGATCTCATCCCCAACTTAGGAATTTGACCCCTGAGGATGAGAGAATGTAGTTTTGATGTCTATACCTTCCCTTTCTTCACTCTTAGCAAGGGTTTAAATTAGTTTGGATGCTAGTGTATTGATCAACTAATTATTTTGGCCTGAAACTAATGAAGAATTGTAACTATTTCCTTAGGATTCCTATGGTATGAATGTTTGGTATTGTTTTTTCATGCTCTGTTTTGGGAAATTTGTCATAATTTGTCCATTTTCTTCAATTTAGGAAGAATACATCTCCTATGCTCTTCCTATTTTCTCATCAATCTTAAACTATCTCACCAAATCACCTTTAAGTGTTGATCCTTCTACCTAACTTGCCCCATCGAATGGACTAAAATTCCATCTCATTAATTTCCTTGACCTAATCCTCATCCAGAAAGCCCAACCCAATAAAAACAAAACAAACCCTTTTGCACTTCTTAGCTAGCCTAAAACCTTTTCATCCAGCCCTCTTGGCTATGATTTTTATGGAGAGATCCCTCTTCGACTTGGTAGGGCTATATACCAAGTTAAAAGTTTGGTATATGGTTACCTCTGTTGGGATTCCTTCTTCAGCCTTAGGAATCTGGCGGAGTATAACACTAGGAACTTATAATTTTTTATTTTTCCAACTATCTTGCTTACCGTGCCTATCATTTGTAATCTATATATTGGAGGTATGTGGAGTGCATTTTGTAAGAGAAATGTGAAAAAATTTATAGTTATCATCATGCTTCATTGAATATTAATTTATAGAAAAACTATCTTCCCATATCCACTTTATAAGATCATTTCCATGTCGGAAAACAACCACAACAATTAGAGAGAGATGGCACACTTTTAAGGTGGGTCCTCATGAGTTTTATTTCCCTTATGGGCCCTTCCTTCTATTTTGGATTTGCAGGGGTTATTGTGTATTCATGAGGTAGGGCATATACTATAGAGCATCTTCTCTTGTAATATTGTGGGGCATACATCCCTCCGTGGCACATTTACGCTTGGAAGTTACAATTGCTGGGTATGGATGCACTTAGCAAGGATAATTTATTTTTGAGAAGGTGGATTCATTTACTTTAGGAGTTACACTCTATGAGGGATTTAATTAGCCAATAATCATGCACCCCTTGAATCCATTAATGAATAATTTGTAACCCCCTCCTCTTGTCTTATAAAAGGATGTAGGGCACACTAATATTTCAGACAATAGAGTTGTTTGTGCTGTATCTTTTAGATGTGTAGAGCTTGAGCATGATGCTAAGCTGCTATAATACTTTATTTTCTATGTAACAAAAAAAACCATGTGATTTTTGTCAAATCTTGTCCTTTCAATCCAGAACATTTTAGATTGTTGCATGATGTATATCAGGTTGTATTTAGCTGCTATAGCTTGCTATCATAATTTTCAAATTTCAGATTTTATGTCGTGTAGAAATTATTTATTTGTTGTGGTAAATTAGCTAATGAAATCAAGTCTTTGAACGCCTGGATATTTCCTTATAGTATTTTCATATATAATCATCTAAATTTTCTATAGATGCAATATAAATATTAAAGTTTTAGGAGCTGTAAAATTCAGACTTTGAGTAAAGATCTGAAATATGGTGTAGAAAACTAACATGGTATCATATTTGTTCATATGAAATCTCTCAGAAAATCCACGTATGGATGGGATTGTTTCCTGTGAGACAGATATGTCATAAGTTTTTGGTGTATGAAATTCCCTTGTTTCAGTGCTTTAAGCTAATCTACCCCCAATATAGGCACTTGGACCTGTGTGAGATTCGTGGGTGAGATGCCCATCTGTTCGATTGGTTGAGCACAATAATAAGGTGGTCAAAAGAAGAAAATTTTCCTTGATTTAGTCAAGAACCACTTGATCCCTCACATCGTATATAAGAATATAGGGAAGAATATGTATGATGCCCCAGTCACTCTGTATCAGAGTGTGAACATATCCTAAAATATCTTTTGAAGAAAAATCTCATTATTAACCACATGAGCAATAGTAATACTATCGCAAGAAATCCAATGAAGATCACCAAGTTGAGAGATCAACTTACAAACATAAGAAACAAGGTTTATGAATATGATTTTGTTCGGATAACTCTAAATGAATTCTTAGTATATTGACTTACCTTTGTGTAGGGAAAATGTGCAGGTGTGAAGTTTCCCACTTTTGAAACATTGGGTGATGACTTTGTCCAGGAGGAGTATTTGTCAGTCAGAGTCAAATTGACTCAAAATATTCCAATCATTGGGAGGATAACTAAAAGAGAACCTAAGAAGGCTAAGGAAAAAGAGGTTTATTCATCTCATTGTGAGGAGGAGGTTGTGATCCATGTGGCATATTTCAAATGCTGTAAGAAGGGATATTATGGAAGAGAAAATCCAAAAAAGGGACGTTGTTGCAAAAGCAGTTTGAGATGTGTGCTGAAGCTGCAATGGATGAGCTGGCATCTAAGCTAGAGACATCCTTCTCCATAATTTTATGTTTCTCAACCAATACCACTTTATTGATGATCAACATGTGCGCATTGGAGGATCAAAGCACATGCCATTCAATTGTGAGATATCCAACATGTTTCAAGAGAAAAAATGAGACATGCAAGTGAATTTGGGTGATAATGCTATCTATGTAATACCCCCAATTTTGATCTATGCCCCGCATGCATCCTACCCATAGAGTTTCAAACTCATGGGAAGTACCTCTCATTTGGCCAATGAGGTGGGAAATGTGGATAGAGACCATAGCAAGACCGGTGGATGCATCAGAGATTGTCGTACTCTTTATGTCTAGGATGGTTCGTGTCCAACACCTTTATCTAGGATCAAGTCTGATGAGGTTCTTACCTCTAAACTGATTTTGGGTCAGTAAACTACCTTTGGGTTAGTATGTGACTCTTTTGAGCCTATTGAAGTTTTACCCTCTAGGCTGACTTTGGGTCAGCGGAGTGTGATGTATTTGTGACTCACTCTCATTTGTTTTCCCTTAGAGCTGGTAAAGCATGTTACAAAAGGATGACGCAGGAACACATGATGATGATGATGAAAATACACAATGGTACTGATGACAGGATGGCACAGGTGGACAGATGGAGTTCTCCCTAGTTGAGAGGGAGTGTTAATTTTGGGAAAATAGGTTCAAACTCCATGTTGCACCACTGATATGATGATGATTATATTTTTTTTGGATTCCTCTTTCGGAGAGGTGAAAAAATTATCTAAATATCATCTTCTTTGGATGACTAGAACATATATTTTGATTTTATTTTCCGCACATGTGCATGGTCGGATAGATTTTTAATGTAGGCTCACAAGCCTTACAAATGTGTCACACACCCTCATTGATGGATATAAATTGGAGAGAGATGATGTGCATTTCATCATCAACTTAACACACACATTCATCTTGTGATCTGAATGGTTTGTACAAGCTAGGAGAGGCTTCCCTCCTTCACACATGTGAATCTGAACCTGAAGAAGCTACTGCAATTTTCAGACTTTTACCGAAGCCCCTTTAACTATTGCATTGACCAGTTTTGGTTGACTTGCATTGAATTTTGGAGTTTTTGTTGAGGTGTGTGTGTGTGACACTTGTGGAAGGTTGATTTGGCTGTTGGAGAAGTAGGTTTGACCAACTCAAGACTTTGTTGGGTGGGGGCATCTTGTTGACTATTGTAACAAACATTTATCTATCCATTTGTTGGACAAGAATAATTTTGATACATTATTTGGCTTGTGTTCTGTTGATCTATTATTATGTTATATCAACATTTTACTTTCATGTTTATGTGATTGCTAAATTGAATTGGGCCTATAAGAAAGATTGAATTAAATTTGCATTAATCATAGAACATACCATGGTTATCTAAATTTAACAGAAATCCTAGAAATTGGACTGTGTGAAGGGCGATAGAGACAATGATAGGTAATTTTTTCCCTATGGATCCTTGGTCCAAACAATTAATTAATTATATTAGACAATGTATTAAGTAAAATGACCCTATCCTTGAGAAAAGAGCGGTTAACGGAAGTTTTATAATATCCGCCACCCTTAAACTATAACCCAAGGCCACCTTTTTAACAAAATAATCAGGCTTGGAGATTTACGAAGCTATGTGCTTCTTATTTTTCTTGCTACTTAATGGAATTTGATGTATTTTATTATCCTTTGTTCAATCTCTATGTTTTCCATTCTGCAGCCCATTCCCTCTTTTCCTTAATATGGTTGATATATCAATTGTTATATATTTAAACCTTCAGATACTCCCATCCTCTTTTAAATAGAGAAGAATTTGAAAAATTGATAGAACTGGTTAAGATCGAGGTTCCACCAAAGGAATGAATGGAGTCCATTCACTATGAGAAAATCATAATCACCTTTCCACAAAAGCAAAACCCTAGTCTGGTGCAACAAAACCCTCAGCAGCAAAGAAAGAACAATGGGAAATAAAGGGCAAAGGGGTAGTCAATCCTATCGTGTGTTTAGCCAAGAAATCAAGACTATTAGTTTTCTCCAAGAGAATCCAAAATGTAAACACCAATTTTTAATTTAAAATAATTAATGATATCAAAATAATAACTAAATACAAAATAAACAGTGATTACAAAATGATAATTTTGTCTTAAATAAACGTCTTATACAAGGCTTTTGGTGTAATAGTGGCAGTAGGTAACTTACCTGGAATTTCAACCAATGTTGTCACCTAATTCCCAGAATTATTAGTAGTTTGGATGTGATTTTATTCTAATGAATGAGATCTAATAACCCAAGTAAATGAGGCCAAGGAGATGATATTGTATGGCTACAACCAAGAGCAGTCACCTAGGTGTTGTGAGTGAGATATCGAGTATGAAATATTCCCGTATCAATCTTCATATGATCGATATTACAAAGGTGTAGAAGCTCTTTTGTTTAATACATAAAATAAATCAGCTAGGAAATTTTGTGGAGTTTTAAAATCAAGTAAAAAAATCCTAGCTCTAATACCATTAACGTATCAATTACAAGTTGCTTCACCTCCTTGATGAATTTGGTTAGAAGAAGATTCTGGCTGGGACCAAAAGGGTTGTATCCTTAACATATTTTCAACTTTACAATTGAAAAAAACCATGATAATGTTTCCATGTGGTGGCCATGAACAAAATGGACACGATAGATTTTACTCAACACCTATTTCAGTTTGCTTATGTATCTCCAAAATATTTGTTTGGGATTTCACCGAAATGTGATATCAAGTTCACCATTGAAATGAATGCAGGATGATTCCTATCTCTAAGGTTCCTTATCAAACGATTTCATATGCGTTGGAAGGCAGGAAAGCATGTGTTGAGATACCTTAGAGGAGCTACAGAGTTTAGGCTATGGTACAGACGGACAAAGGGAGTGAAACTTCAAGGTTTCATAGATACAGATTGGGAAAGGATTCCATCCAACAGGAAAAAAACATCAAGGGGCATATTCAGCATTGGATCAACATCAGTTTCCTGGTACAACAGGAAACAAACATCATTTGCACTCAATTCAGCATAGGCAAAGTACATGGCGGCCAATCAGGCAGCATGTGAGGCCATATGGATAAGGAAGATACTTGTTGGTTTGTTTGGTCGACAAATGGATCCGACCGTGATTTATCGTGATAACCATAGTTGCATCAAACTCTCATTTAATCCAATTTTTCATGATAGGTCTAAGCATATTGATATCTAGTATCACCGTCTCAAATATTTTGTGCAGATGTAGATTATGTCATTAGAGTACATTCCCATGGAGGAGCAGGATGCACACATCTTGACGAAGATACTATCAAGAGGAAAATGCGAGTTCCACAGAGGCACGATCAGGCTAGAAGACAATCCCTTTCTTCTTGAGAGGGAGTGTTGAAATTGGCAACAAGAGGGGCTTCTAATTTAATTTTCCCTTAATTAAATTAGAAGGAAATTGAAATTCCACATCACATGACAACTTGTATGAGTTAAATGAGTTGGGAAGACTTAGTAAGCTCAATTAATTCTAGTTAGTGGTCAAATTAGAGGCATATAGAGTTTACTCTAAGTTTTAGGTGGTCCAGTTCTAGTTTATTTTGAGTTGTAATTGTTTAAATTAATTATTTGAGTTAAAATAAGTTCAACTAGTTCTAAATGATGGATGAACTAGTGAGAGCTCCGGTGAATTAAATCGGATTTAATTCACATGCAGTGATCAATCAGATAATTGATAATTTTCTATAAATAGTTGTTGCATGTTACTTCTAAGAGTGACCCAGTTGAGATTGGAGTTAAAGGGAAGTAGATTGTTGGACATGGGACCCCATGATGAAAGACGTTAGAGAAAGACTATGCATATCAAGGAGCAGAGCACACAACGCGGAGTCCATTTTGAGTCTTTGGGGCTTTGGGGTGGTTCAAAGCACATTCGTATGTAATGGGATGGGATTATTTTGTGAACATTGAACTCCTCCCATGGTTTTTAGACCATGGTATTGTAAATGAAAAATATATATAAGGAGTTTAGATAGAAGCTCGTGTCAAAGTCAAAGTTGATGAAATGCATTTGGATGTAAAATTGTTTTGACTCAGAGTCTGTGTTTTTGGGTTAGAGGAAAGGATCCTACCACTTAGTGTGTGGAGACCTTATGAAGTCTGCAGCTGAGTGCGTAGACCCCTGTAGTTAAGTGCGCAGGTGAAATGGAATGTATGGGAAAGATCTGAGAAATTAATGAAATACATGTTGAGATAAATTTTTGTTTTGTTGATATGTTTTATTTTACTCCTTATTTATGAATATATGTGCTGACTAAGGGTTTCGATCTATAATTTCATAGCATATTTTTGTTTATGATTGTTTACCTTATTTTATGCATTATTAAGTAAGATCACACAGTTCGCTAGTAAGTTCAACAAGTGTGTTGAACGGTGCTTGTATAAGTAATAGATATATTCTGCGAAGCTATGCTAAGGAAGAAAATCCCTAAAGCCAGAGTCCACTGTCCCTTTGGATATATAAACCTAGTTCTAGCATCCCCCTATATTCCCTTAGGTGATACGTCAGTCTGCGCAATCATATCATTGCCAAAAGGGTCGGTAAGAGTGGCTTTTGTTGGTTCGTGAAACCACATTTGAACCTGATTCTAGGCCCCATCAAGCCAATGAATGGTTTTGTTGTTGGGACCGAGATCTGACTGAGGGATAGCTGGATGTGGCATCTGTCTAAGAAAGAGATTGAAGATTAGGTAGATCTATAAGACCGTCAACGTTTTGTGCAATAAAATAGAAATCTGTGCATCTCTTTTGAACATTGGTTACAAAAATATATTTATACAGACCAGTACGAGATATTTTTCTCGTCATTTGATAGCGATTTGTACGAGTGGATATCAAGACTAGCTGCATAGACAGGTCATTTCAACAATAATCCTACTTCGTGGACTCCAGGGTTGATCTAGCAGTTGAAGAAGATTGATATCAAGATCATGAGAGTTGTTGATTACTGGATTGATAATATCCTTGGATGGTTTATTACTAAGTTCGCAATCGATGCCTCGGTATCCTATATCAATGAAGAGCGTTAATTTTTCAAAGGTTTGTGAGGTAAGTACCTGAATTCGTCGAAGTTCTAGATTAAAATGCTATTGTGTGAAAAGGGTGTACTACGGATGCACTCAGATTAATGTTCAGAGAAATATAACCTGGTGCTACGCGAAGTGGTAAAATATTCAGAATAGATTGGGGTACTTACATTGAAACTGAATATAGTCCATTGTTCAAAAGTGAGGAAGGGGAAAGCAACCCCGCTACCCTGAGAAGTGTTTCACTGAGATCTAAAAATTAGTAGAGCGCTGTGGAGATTCCCCAACTTTCCACCCCCATCACCACCCATCACCATATTGTTCCTCCACCTCCACGTACACCTCCCCCATTCACCATGGCCCAAACCGCAAAGATGCTTGTATTCAAGGGATCAGATGATCTTGAACAGTTCTGGTTTGTTGTAGAAGCAATATGGAGTTCACAGAGCATTACAGATTAAAATATGATGAAAGCGCATCTAGTTAATATTAGTGTCAATATGCCAGTGATCAAAAATAACTCTTTAAGTTGTTTTCCTAAAATTCATAGGTCGAAATTTTTTACTTTTTCAAAAAAGTTTTTAGAAAATAATTTTGGTCACTCAAGAGGTCTAGGTCAAGTGTGCTTCTCCCTTATATTATTCATTTCCATCATCATTTTCAAGTTCATCTCCTTCATTATCATTTAAAGGTTCAGGGTTATGTCATTCCACCTCATCTAGGTCATTGTCTAGGGGTCATCATCTGCATTTGAAAATGTTCAGTTTGTCACCTAAAATAAGGCTCACCCCTCATCTCACTCATAAATATCTGAAAAGGGAGTTAGCATGCTTAGGGAGTAAAATAAATACAACTCGTATTTTTTTAAATGGTTCAAGTGTCAAAAATTTCAAAGATGATGCATCTTTCTTGTTGTCTCATTAAAAGGAAAAAAGGTAATTTCAAATGTCAAAATGGAAAAAATATCATTTCAAGCTGATAAAAAGGAAAAAACAAAATCATTTTGACTCATTTTTATCTCTTGATGTGTGGAAGAGCACCTCTCTTACCTCAATCACACTCCAAAGGTGGTCAAAAGTTCAAATCCAAGGCCTAAAATCACTTCAAAACTCATTTGTTACCCTTCTAACAGCATGTGTTACACTCTTGTAGCTTGTGTTACGCTTATGGGCAAGCATGTAATGTTTTTGAGGTGTGTTATGCAACCTTTTTTACCCTTCTGGCATGATGTGCATCCCTTGTTATGCTTTCACCCTCCCTTGTTACGCTTTTGTCAACCACTATTACGCTTTTGTACATGCTTGCTATGCTTCTGGAGGAGAGGAAGATTTGGGTTTTAGGCTCCAAAAATATTCAAATCAACTTGAAGCTTGGAATCACTACCTTGTGAAACCATTATAAAAGGTAAATGACTTCTCTTATGCCCTCTTTTGGTTAAATTTTGAGTGTTTAAAACATTTTTATGCTCACTTTTTTTTCTTCATATTATCCCTTGTCGATGGTATAAAAAAAAATCATTTTATAAACCCTAACCTACCCCACCTACCTAAACCCTAACCATAATATCTAAACCCTAACTCACACCTCTCATATACCTTATCCCCAAATTTACATCATCCATAATGTTAGCCCCAACAACTGCCCAAGGTTGAGAATGGTGGTCGAATGAGGTAACCTCAAACCACTTTGACCTAGTAGCTAGCCCTACTAGGCTGAGAGGGCTCTCTCTGTGAGATATCTCAATCAATTGAGATGATTGGAGATCAATAAAGTTCTTAGGATAGATATTATTCTCAATGGTTTTGAAATTTTGTAGGTATGATGTTGGATCAGGGGAGGAGTTACTGTAGCTAGGTCTAAAATAACAAAGGGTTACAACACAACCAAAAATAGGAGCAAGGTAGAAATAACTTAATGATGGATTTGGGAAATTTCGTTGATGTAGTGTAGGGTTTTAATAAGTAGAGGGGTCATGGTGAGCATGTCAACCATGGATTCACCTATCTAGAAGAGAAAAACACAAAATGATATTTCCAAACAAAACAGAGATTTTAAGCAAGAATTTTGTATGTTAACCTTATGGAAAATCAATGATGAAATGGAAGATGGAAAAATAAAACGTATAACAATCATACAAAACCATAATACAAGGGACACAACATCAAAAAATTTATTGCACAAGAATTCCTAAAATATAGCTGCAACTTGGTTCCTTTGATTACTGAAAATGGCGAAATACAAGCTACAATACTCTCGATCTCTGATGTCCCAGAATCTAACCCCTCATTACTTACAAAACAATTATTTTAATAAGCGAAATTACAAGGCCCTATTTTTCCAAAAAATATTTCTTTTTGCAAGAAAAATAAAAATATAACAATATCTTCTCAAACTGTGAACAAAATCAAATCAAAAAATAAACCAGATGGTTTGCAAAAGAGGCTCGAATTGTTGAGTTTCCGGTTTGATCTGCTGGCTGGAAAATAACTGTTGCCAAGTGTCCATAATGTGCTGGATTTTGAAATTATTTTTTCATTTGGATTCGATCCTTTTCTTGCTAGTTTGGTGCCTTGCTGATTTTCCTCCATGAAATGTTGGATCTGCTTGTTTGGATGCCTAAATATTAGGGATATAATTTTCAAATATGTCCCTTGCCAACTAAATTTTAACCTTTGACATTGATACTCTACCTCCATTATTTTTGGTGAAATTTGTGGATAAGCGAGGTAGAAATGATGAGAGTTTGAGACACCCATACATGCGCTGTGTATAAACCACAATCCTTCTTGGGTTTTTCTTTCTTACTTTATCCATTGTCAACTCATTAACATGTGGATTGATCTTTGTATCATTTTGTGTTGCAGTAGATATAGGTGTATCGATATCTGGGTTATCCATGTGATTTAGAAGCCATGTCATAGCATCCTCAACTCTTGTATTTGAGGTGTTGATAGCATATTTTCACAATGAAGACGAAGCAACCCATGGCTGCAAGTTGTGACACAATAGCCTCGCTAGCTGAATGTCTAATAAAGGAGAGAATGCATGATATTTTTCCAATTCCCGACCAGAATCCGATTGATTAAAATCATCTAAATAATAATCTGGCTGGAGATGGAAGTTTGATTGCAAGAAAGTGACTCATGTTCAACAAAACCTTCCAGGGTATCAATATTTACGATTTCACTAGAGCTGGAAGCTTGACTGCAAGAAAGTGAACCATCTTCAACACTGAAAAATGAGCATCCTATATCTAACTCCACATTCAGGGCATTGTCATTTTTTAACCTAGTCGAGCCAACAAAATCATGATTTGTCTCAATAAGAGGATGATTGTCCATTATTTATTTATAGAAGGGCTTAATAGTATTAAGAGATTTGATTGGCCCCTCGAAAACTGAAAAGTTCAGTTGGAAATCACTTGCCCTTACCACCACTTCTTCAATACATTGATTTTCTTCTTCATAACTGCTAACATTTGTGGCATTAATAGAAGAAAATTTTTCTATTGGAATATCTGAAACAACTATACTACTAACTACATAGATTATTGCTAGTAAATTAACCTCAATATTTCTTGAATCGTTGCCACATTTTTCAACATTTACATCTTCAAGGATGTTACCATCCTCAAACTGTATTAAATATTTTTCATTGAAAGATAGGCGGTCACCTTTAATTTCACCCATATCATCCAAATGAGAATTGAATCCTTTGTTTTCAATTCTAGTTTTAGATTGGCTAGAGTTAAACTTACTTGATCAACCAGAGGTTTGGTTGGTGTTTTGATCACAAGACTAATTAGGTAGATGTAAAAATATTGAGGCAATAAAAGCTCTATTTTCCATGATAAGCATCCTTCAATCCTCCTAAACCCATTTTCCCACCTGCAGTAGAGATTGATTTCAAAGATGATATACTTGAAGTTGAAAAATGTCCACTGGATTGCATAGACCCTTTTCCTATAATATTCATATTTGAAGGCCTAGCTGAAACTGCTTTATTAGGAAAAGTACTATTTAATTTGCTCATTGTCGAAAAGCTAGTTCAAGACTCATTTTCTCATCTAGAAATGGACTCAGATCTTGGGAAAGCCCCAACCTCTGAAGCACTTTTATTTGGTGCACATGCAACAGAACTTGCAAAAGCGGTAATTGTGTCTTCATAAAGAGAGGTTTTTGGTATAGTTTGAAAGAAAGCACTTGCTTCAATAGAAAACATTCTAGAATTTTTTTGGATATACTGCCTTTATTGGGTTTGATTTCTCACAGAAAAGGATTTATCTCGAGGAATTGAATTTACTGGAAAATTATACTTTTTCAATTGAAACTTACTAAGATATTCCACATTTTCCATATCAAGGACCTCGGTGTTGGCTTGAGACATTTTAGCATTTATATATGCTTCTTTTGTTTTTACTGTAATTGGGGTGGGTTTATCATTGAGCTCTGGCTGCAGCGCATCATAGGTTTTCCCACCTTGAAATTCATTAGGAACTTTCACCTTCACCAAATCATGTTCATGCTTGTTTTCTTGAGAAATTCTAGAACTTGCATCTATTTGTTTTCTCACTGGAGTTATGGAAGGGGCCTTCTCTATAGGAATTGGCCTTATTACATCACTAGCCTTTTGTGGCTCAAAAGGACTAGAATATTCCACCTTAACCCTATCCCTTTCCTTCTTGTTAACTGGGAGGGTTTTAGCATTGAAATTTTCTTTTTTTGCCAACATCTCCAAATCCAAAGATGAAGAACTAGAAATTTTAACTTGAGAGACTTTTCTGCCTACCTCCACCAATGAATGAGGAATGGGAACATTTTTTGGTGCAAACACAAGTTGAGGTAGATGCCATGTCTCATCAATTCAGGTAAAAGAGAATAAGTTTAGTTTCCCCTCAATAGTCATGCACATAAAAACATGACATGGAGGAAGTTCTTTCAATCCTCCATCATTTGTTGGAAAGATGATCTGGAAATCAATGGAATTTCTATCCATTTCAGTCCCAACAATGATATTTTCATCTCCATTTTCTTGTAACTCGATTCTTGGAAGCCATTTATCACTAAATCTCTAAAGACAATGTTTGCTTCCTTCCATTTTATAGAACTCATCCTAACAAAACAATATGATCATCAATATTCATTTGATATTTGCAAACCCTTCAACTTGTAAGCTCAAATGTTTTTCTTCTTTTGAATAGAAGATGATATCAACTCCACCTGTCTCAGTAGAAAAATGTAGAATTGAACCTTGACAATTTATCTTAGTAGGAACATTCGGTAGATTCATGAGGAAAATGATCCTCTCCCACTTTGGAGGCTCCTTGCACTATTTCTTCATAATAAGAGCGATCAAACAATGAAACAAAACCTTCCTTGCATGATATCTTTACAACATACTGGTGAAATATATCAAACCCACAGACTCCAACAATTAATTCATTGTCAATTACAATATTTTCAATGTTGGCATCCATAAAAAGTCGTGATTTGATTTTCTAAGGACTAAGTTCAAATGTCTTCCCACGAAAAAATTGACTTTTAACCTGACCATCAAATCTTGTTATGAATAATTCTCCAAAATCCTCCATGTTAAGTTGCTCCACCCTTTTGGGACAATTTGAAAGACCATTGAATTTTTTTATTTTTATTTTTTAATGTGGAATTAATAATGCCTTTAGTAATGCATATAAACAATCCATTTCTACTTGGTCTTCCCTTGTTTTGCTACCATCACTTTTCATTGTTGAGTAGTTTACATTGCAGGAATGTCTACCTCCTCTTGCTGGATAATGTAGAAAAGAGTATGGAAATTTGCAGTCTAAGCCAAAAGAAATATCTCTTCAGTATTTATATTCCCATCTATCAATCTTCCCAATAACATTCATCAGGCGTGGCCAATAAAAATAAAACTTGTATGTGATAAAATTTGGCTCCGACTGGGGAGAGAAACTCCTTTAGGAGGTGGAAAGAACCGCAGATCTATGAATTTGCAGATCAGTGCCTTATCCATTGGGTTGCTCCCAACCTCAAAAAATAACAACCTGAAACCTTCTCTTCAACTAAAACCTAACTGCAACTACAAACTTTACATTGCTAAAACCAAATGTTGAAAACCAACTAAAATCCATACTGAAATAATGCTTGACCAACAAGCTTATTTAACACTCATCCTACACTAATCTGCTGAAAAACCGACAAATCAAATAATACAAAAGTTCCAATGAAGCCAGTCAAGTAGTTTTTGAAATAATATGGCTATTTGACTATGTATCAAGAAAACAAAAACCAAAACATACCATGGTAGTGGCAACTCATGATAGATCTAGTCTCCACAGCGAAAGCATGATTTAATACATGAACTAAATAAATTTCCCATATATTCTGCCACGGGATCAATAAAAACATGATCTATTGGTTGATATTCAAAGTATTTTGTGTTAAGGAAGGGTTATTCATATGTGTTCTCTTTATCACACCATTGCTCCAGCTGTGAATTATCAAACCCATTCTCAAAAGAATTATATTCCTTAATTATAAAATCATTGGGCATATTTATATACTCATTTTTATGTTGAAAAATATTTTCTAAAGGTTCCATCTAATATTGAAAATGATAAGATTGTATTTGAGCTTCTAAATATTCAATATCCTTTTTAAGCTTACTAGAAAATTCATCTAAAAATCTGATCTTATCCTCAGGATTACCTTTGTATGTATTTAAATAGAAAGATAAAAACCTTAAAAAGGCTTCATCAATATGATAATCCTCAAAATGATCCCAATATTCTTTAAAACCATCAATAGAAAGGGGATTGGCCACATACCCTGTCATATTGATGAATGGAGCAAGTAGATTAGTTATTTCAAGCTATGAATTCTTCGGATAGTTTATTCATCATGAAGCCTTTGAAACTCTAGATTCTTCAAGATTGGAGTCGCCATAAGTGTTATGCAATCTGGATTCTTTTGACAATGGAGTCAGCAGGTGAACAATTCAACCTACTTTTGTCGAATCGTTGTCCACCATTAGCAAACATATCTAGGTCATTGTCGTTCTTTCCTAGGGAAGATTTGTCACCTCGCTCCCCAGCAACGACACCAAAATGTTAGCCCCAACAACCGCCCGAGGCTGAGAATGGTGGTCGAATGAGGTAACCTCAAACCGCTTTGACCTAGTAGCTAGCCCTACTAGGATTAGAGGGCTCTCTCCATGAGATCTCTCAATCAATTGAGATGATTGGAGATCAATCAAAGTCTTAGGCTAGATATTATGTTGAATGGTTTTGAAATTTTGAAGGTATGATGTTCGATCAGGGAAGGAGTTATTGCATCTAGGTTTAAAATAAAAAAGGGTTACAGCACAAAAAAAAATAGGAGCAAGGTAGCAATAACTTAATGGTGGATTTGGGAAATTTAGTTGATGTAGTGTAGGGTTTGAAAAAGTAGAGAGGTCATGGTGAGCATGTTAACCATGAATTCACCTATCTAGAAGACAAAAACACAAAATGATATTTCCAAATAAAACAGAGCTTTTAAGAAAGAATTATGTATGTTAACCTTATGGAAAATCACTAATGAAAATGGAGGATGAAAAAATGGCATGTATAACAATCATACAAAACCATAATACAAGAGACACAACATAAAAAAATTTACTGCACAAGAATTCCTAAAATATAGTTGCAACTTGGTTCCTTTGATTACTGAAAATGGCGAAATACAACCTACAATACTGTTGATCTCTGATGTCCTAGACTCTAACCCCTCATTACTTACAAAAAATATTTCTTTTTGCAAGAAAAAATAAAAATATAACAATATCTCCTCAAACTGTGAACAAAATCAAATCAAAAAATAAATCAGATAGTTTGCAAAGAGGCTCGAATTGTTGAGTTTCCGATATGACCTGCTGGCTAGAAAATAGTTGTTTCCAAGTCTCCATACTGTGCTGGGTTTTGAAATTATTTGTTAATTTGTATTCGATCCTTTTCTAGCTAGTTTGGTGCCTTGTTGATTTTGCTCCATTAAATGTTCGATCTGCTTGTTTGGATGCCTAAATATTAGGGATATAATTTTCACATCTGTCCCTTTCCAACTGATTTTTCACCTTTGACATTGATACTCTGCCTCCATTCTTTTTGGTGAAATTTGTGGATAAGCGAGGTAGAAATGAAGAGAGTTTGAGACACCCATCCATGCATTGTGTATAAACCACAATCCTACTTGGGTTTTTCTTTCTTACTTTATCCACTATCAACTCATAAATAGGTGGCTTGATATTTGTATCATTTTGTGTTCCAGTAGATATAGGTGTATCGATATCTGGGTTCTCCATGTGATTTAGAAGCCATTTCATAGCATCCTCGACTCCTGTATTTGAGGTGTTGATAGTAGTTTTTTACAATGAAGGCGAAGAAAACCCATGGCTACAAGTTGTGACACAATAGCCTCTCTAGCTTAATGTATAATCAATGAGAGAAAGCATGATATTTTTCCAATTTCCAACTAGCATCCGAGTGATTAAACTCATCTAAATAATAAACTGTCTGGAGATGGAAGTCCAATTGCAAGAAAGTGACTCATGTTCAACAAAACCTTCCAGGGTATCAATATTTATGATTTCATTGGAGCTGGAATCCTGACTGCAAGAAAGTGAACCATATTCAACACAGATAAATGAGCATCCTGTATCTAACTCCAGATTCAGAGTATTGTCATTTTTTAACCCACTCGAGCCAACACAATCATGAGTTGTCTCAATCAGAGGAAGACTGTCCATTATTTCTTTAAAGAAGGACTCAACTATATTAAGAGATTTGACTGGCCCCTCAACATCTGAAAATTTAATTTGGAACTCACTTTCCCTTACCACCACTTATTCAGTGCATTGATTTTCTTCTTCATAACTGCTAACATTTGTGGCATCAATACAAGGAAATTTTTCTATTGGAGTATTTGAAACTACCATACCACTAACTGCAGAGCTTATTGGCAGTAAGTTAACCTCAATATTATTTGAATCGGTGCCATAATTTTCAACATTTACATATTCAAGGAACTATCCTCAAACTGTATTAAATAATTTTCACTGAAATATAGGTGATCACCTTTAATTTCACCCATATCATCCAAATGAGAATTGAATCCTTTGTTTTCACTTCTAGTTTGAGATTGGCTACAGTTAAATTGGCTTGATCAATCAGAGGTTTGGTTGGTGTTTTCATCACGATACTGATTAGGTAGATGTAAAAATATTGAGGCATGAAAAGCACTATTTTCCATGATAAGCATCCTTCAATCTCCTAAACTCATTTGTCCACCTGTAGTAGATACTGACTTCAAAGATGATATATTTGAAGTTGAAAAATGTCCACTGGACTGTGAAAACCCTTTTCCTATAATATTCATATTTGAAGGCCCAGTTGAAACTGCTTTATTAGGAAAAGTACTATTTAATTTTCTCATTGTTGAAAAGCTAGTTCCAAACTCATTTTCTCGTGTAGAAATGGACTCAGATATTGGGAAAGCCCCAACCTCTGAAGCATTTTTATTTGGGGCACATGCAACAAACTTGCAAAAGCATTAATTGTGTCTTTAGAAACAGAGTTTTTTGGTATAATTTGAAAGAAAGCACTTGCTTCACTAGAAAACATTCCAGAAATGTTTTGGATATCCTGCCTTTCTTGGGTTTGATTTCTCACAGAAAAGGATTTATCTCTAGGAATTGGCTTTACTGGAACATTATACTTTTTCAATTGAAACTTACTAAGATCTTCCACATTTTCCATATCAAGGACCTCGGTGTTGGCTTGAGACATTTTAGTATTTATATCTGCTTCTTTGTTTTTACTGTAATTTGGCTGGGTTTATCACTGAGATCTGGCTACAACACATCATAGGTTTTCCCACCTTGAAATTAATTAGGAACTTTCACCTTCACCAAATCATGTTCATTCTTGCTTGCTTGAGAAATTCCAGAACTTGCATCTATTTCTTTTCTCAGTGGAGTTATGGAAGGGGCCTTCTCAATAGGAATTGGCCCTATGACATCACTAGCCTTTTGTGGCTCAAAAGGACTATAATATTCCACCCTAACTGTCTCCCTTTCCTGCTTATTAATTGGGAGGGTTTTATAATTTAAATCTTCTTTTGTTGCCATCATCTCCAAATCCAAAGATGCAAAACTAGAAATTTTAACTTCGGAGCCTTCTCTGCCTACCACCACCAATTGATGAGGAATGGGAACATTTGTCAGTGCAAACAAAATTTGAAGTACATGCCATGTCTCATCAATTATTGAAAAAGAGAATAAGTTCAGTTTCCCCTCAATAGTCATGCACAAAAAAACATGACATGGAGGAAGTTCTTTCACTCCTCCATCATCTGTTGGAAAGATGATCTGGAAATCAGTGGAAGTTTTATCCATTGTAATCCCAACAATGAAATTTTCATCTCCATTTTCTTGTAACTCGATTCTTAGAATCCATTTATCACTAACAATCTCTAAACACAATGTTTTCTTCCTTCTATTTTCTAGAACCTGTTATCACTCATTAATTTAAACAATTCCATTGATAGGGTTCATGCTGTCTCATAAGTCATTTTCATGAAAATTGACTGAAAAAAAAATTGCATTTGGTGATATCCACTATAAGTCTAAAACCCATCCCAAACCATGTCATATAATGTAAAATCAACCTAATATCATCTATTTTTCATTCTCATGCCTTTTAACCACAAAAAATTCTAGTAGTCAGTTTTTCATAGTTTCGTAGTGAATTATATGGTAAAATCAGTGTTTTTCGCTATGAAACTGCCTAAAACGGTTTTCGCTACGAAACTAGCTTTTTCATGCAAAGTGTGTCAGAGCAGTGTGAGGTGCCAAATTTTGATGGATGAAGACAAAGGTGAGGTCAGCTAAGTTAGTTTTCATAATTCCAAAGCATGCAAGATCATATTTTGTCTCATCATTGTTTTTTGTGGTCACATGTGTCATCATCCTCCCCAAAGTTGTTAAATTACTTTTAAAACAAATCACCCAAGCTCCTCTCTGTCATTAACCCTTGAACCTTTGCATGTATCAGTGATTTTTCACCTTGAAAGAGTCAAGCCCATTGCAAAATAGCTCTCTGTCAATTTGTTTCTTTACAGGTGTCACATGTTTAAGAAGACAACTTGGTTATAAAGGAAGATGTCCATGAATAAGAAAGTGTGCAAAGGAAGCTCTATGGTTAGATAGGAGCTCATGGACCTTAAGCTATTCATGGAGGAACCTAGCTTTGCTGAAGCATTCACAAATTCAGGTTGCTTGAATTTTTGCTGGAGCTACAGGGGAAATTGCTTTGTCTTTGGACTGTGTGAGCAGTAAATTTAAACAGAAGATTATGGATGAGAAAAGATGAATTTGAAAATAATGAGAGAGGTTATTTTCAAGAACTATACAAGGAAAAATAAAATCCTTCACGTTTCTCCTAGATGCTACCAATTTGGATATTCGAAGATGTCTCTGGGACCTATTTTCAGAAACCAGAATTTTCCTGTTTTATAAATGTTTTTCTAATGAAGATTTTGGATATTTGGAGATGGTTTTCAAAAAACCAAGAGATTTTTTTCTTCAGAAAATTATGATTTAAAAAAATCTCCTCCATTTTTTCAACATATATGAAGGATAGGGAGATATGAGCTGATTTTTGAACCCTATTGTTTCAGAAAAAACAGAGTCATTGTATTGGTAAATTAACTTGCTAAAGGTGAAAATAATTCTTTTCGAAGAGGGTAAGAGGCATTTTGAACCAAGTGTGCCTTATCATATTTCATAATATCATCTTGCAAAACTACAGGCTAAATTTTGAAGTAAAAGGAATATTTTCTAATTTTTAGCCATATCAGGCAGTTTTGTAGCGAGCTCCAGGCTTCAAGG
Organism: Pinus albicaulis; assembly: GCA_034641835.2. NCBI lineage: Eukaryota > Viridiplantae > Streptophyta > Pinopsida > Pinales > Pinaceae > Pinus > Pinus albicaulis. The sequence continues at coordinate 1,013,678,345 of CM076578.1, read as the reverse complement.
TTGAAAAACCCTACGAAATTTCTAAAGATTTCTTTTTACCTTTAAAAACAGTTTTATGAAGAAATAAGGAGGGTAATTGATGGTATTTAGCTCATGTGACCTGAAAAACATATATTAATCAGCAGATAAGGCAAAAAATAAGGTTGAATGGTTGAAATAAACATGCTACCAAACTACGCTTCGAAATTTCCTATTGCACTCTGTTTTTTGCAGCGAGGTGTTTTAGTTGTATTGTGATGTTTGGAAAGTGTATTGAAGAGCATCCAACTATTTGGATTAGTCAAAGAGTATCTGTGAATATTTTTTTGGTCAAAAACACTCAGCAAAGAAGGTGATTATGTTGCCAACTCATCAATTCTGGACACATCATCAACTATGACAGCACATCCCCAAATCCAAGGAGTAGACCCTTAATGTCAATTTTTATTATTATTATTATTTGGTTATGTGTATTTCCACCTCATTCAAAGTAGTTATGTTTAATAAGTTTCATCATGAATATATTATCTAAAAGTTGTTAGTGAAATAAATAGGTTGTAGAGTCCTAGTAGGTCTCTAAGTCCTAAAGTTAGTAGCTGTCAATTTTGTTTCCTTGTAATATGATTTTGGTTAGATTAGGTGTCAAAAGAAGCATTCGAAGGCTCAAATTTGTTGAGAGGATCAATGTAAATATGCCTAAGCCTATTAATAGGCAGATTATTGAAGGAGAAGGGGTGGGGAGATGTTAGGTAGGCACTACTCTTGTAATCTTTTTCTATCAGAATATACAGTTGCAACAGCCTATTTCAGACCTGATATTCTTCTCTGTATTCTTATGTGTGTTTATTTTATTATTATTTTACTTTCTGCCCAGTGTTTTGGTTGTATAATCACTTGGAATTCATGATTACATGCTCCAACTTCCTTTATACACCTAGTATGTTGTTTTTTCATGTTTTATTAGTTTGCTTATGCATAATCACTTGGAATTCATGTTGACAAGCTCCAAATTTTTTTATGCATATATCTTGTTGTTTTATCCTTCATGTATGGTTTAATAAGAATACAATTTCCTTAGCTTCCATGAGATAAGTTGACTTGTGAATTAGTTTTCATATTGACTCCATGCCCAATGGTAGTTACCCTTTACATCTTTCACATACACAAAAACAACACATTCAATCCAATTCAGAGTTAGCCATATGCTTTCAAGATTACTCATTGAATATCCTTTATCCTTTTGAGAGAGCCCTCTCAGACTGGAAAGGCTAATTTCCAGTTACAAGTTGGTTTTAAATAATTAATCCAAGTTGACCATTGAAGCAGCCCAACAGGACACAATTTGGTGATAACAGAACCCATCCTAAAAAAACAATATGATCATCAATATTCCTTTGATATTTCAAACCCTTCAACTTGTAAGCTCAAATGTTTTTCTTCTTTTGAATAGAAGATGATATCAACTCCACCTGTCTCAGTATCAAGAAGGCAGAACTGAATCTTGACCATTTATATTAGCAAGAACATTTGGTAGATTCATGAGGAAAATGATCCTCTCCCACTTTGGAGGCTCCTTGCACTTTTTCTTCATAATAAGAGTGATCAAACAATGAAAAACAACCTTCCTTGCATGATATATTTACAACATACTGGTGAAGTATATCAAACCCACATACTCCAACAATTAAGTCAATGTCAATTACAAGATTGTCAATGTTGACCTCCACAAAAAGTGGTGATTTTATTTTCTAAGGACTAAGTTCAAAAGTCTTCCTACAACAAAATTGACTTTTAACCTGACCATCAAAGCCTGTTATGAACAATTCTCCAAAAGCCTTCGTGTTAAGTTACTCCACCCTTTTATTACAAATTGAAAGACCATTGGCATTTTTTTTAACGTGGAATTAATAATGCCTTCGGAAATGCATATAAACAGTCCATTTCTGCTTGGTCTTCCCTTGTTTTTCTGTCTTCACTTTTCATTGTTGCGTAGTTTACAACGTAGGGATCTCTTCCTCCAACTACTGGATAATGAAGAAAAGAGTATGGAAATTTGCAGTCTAAGCCAAAAGCAATAGCTCTTCAATATTTATATTCCCATCTATCAATCTGCCCAAGAAAATTCATCAGGCATGGCCAATAAAAGGAAAACTTGTATGTGATAACATACACCACCCCTAACATGTCATTTCAACCAAACCCTAGTTTCTAGTTATTTTCACAGTGAAAACTTGGAAATTTCTGGTGTTTGATAGATTTCATCACCTTCCCCACATTGTTTTTCCCTCATTACACTTATATTATGGAGTTCACATGTCACCCTATGCACTGAATTTTTTCCAGAATTTTTTCTCAGCTCCATGATCCTCCATTTTACATTCCAAATTTACTCCACCTCTACACTAGCTATTTTCACAGCGTGAAATTGGAAATTCCCCGTGTTTTCATCATTTCGCCACCTTTATCACACTAATTTCACTTCATTACACCCACAACTTGGAGCTAACATACAACCCAATCCACTCAATTTTTTTTCAGAATTTTTCTCAGCTCTATGATCCTTCATATCATCCTCTAAAATCACACTTCCTACACTCAAATTTTCCATATTTCCATACATATACCCATCCCATTAAAACACTATGGTTTTCATATTTCCAGTGAAAAAAAATATGGAAAGTGAGAAGAAGAGCTTCAAGGGATGGTGCCACCTCAGGCTATAACCCTTCACAATGCATGAAATCAATGCCCTGCCATTGGCCAGAGGATGTTTTGAGAGGGTTGGGTATTTGATATTTTGTGAAAATATCATGGAGGAGGGGTATCATGTTTAATTGAACAGCTTATTTTTTACAAGGTTCAGCATGGGAAAGGTCACTATTGCAGGTATGGAGATAAGCTTATCATGAGACCTAATTTCTTCAGCAACAGGTATTCCTTGTCATGGAGAGCATTGGTTCAAGGGTGTGGAGTTAGAAATTGAAAATTACAAACATTTTCTCAAGCCTCATGCTAGAGAGGAGCCAAAGTACCTATTTCCTTTCAGACACCTTAGAAAAAATTATTATCCTTTGATTATGTTCATAATGAATTACTTCACGTGTGAAGGAATATTTTCCAGGTTGTATAGGTATCATATCAAGTTTTTGATGCATTTCACCTTTGTCAAAACACTTGATTTTCCATATTTTTTGTATAGGAGTTTGATTAAGATGACTGAGAAGGTTTAGAGTAGAAAACAAGATCATCACACTAGTATTTTTCATCATGGTCTGATCAAGCTCATTGTATTGCATCACCTTTCCTCCATCAACATGACTAGGGAAAATTTCTTGGAGAGATTATCAACATCACCTACCATTAGCCCTCCTATCTTGCCTAGTACAGCATCAACACAACCAATGGAGGTTGGCTCTTATAGTACACCAACTCATCTTTCAGATGCTCCTAGGTTTGTTGAGTTTAGTCACACCTAAGCAAAAGTAAAAGAGACATGTTTTTGCACCTAATTCTTCCAAAAGTGTTCTTACACTTGACACCATTGTGGAACAAAGTGATATAGAGGAGCAGCCACTTTTGAATCAACATAGTGAATCGGCACCATTGGAGGTTGAGGTAGCAGAGCAGGTGGAGGTTAGATCAGCTGAAGAGATCATCAGAGAGAAAGATGAGGAAATAACAGAATTGAAGAAGATGTTTTCCATTGCTAATTCTCAAATCACTTTCTTGCAGCAATAAAATTTTCAATTGAAAGTGAAGCAGCTCTTACAGAGCAAGACCAAGACATACCTAGGGGAATGCAAAGGTAAAGGTAAGGAGGTTATCAATTTTGACAAAATGCAGGAAATGGAGGCTAAAACACAATCAATAAGGCCAAAAACAAGAGGCCTCAAAAGAGCGTTGGAGCTAGAAAGACAGTCAACTCATCCACCTAAAGAGTTGACCTTTCATGAGCTTATAGCCATGGAAATTAATGAAGATAGAGAGCTTTGGTTGTCAAGGGTAAATGAGAATTTGGAGAAGCTCTTGAAGAGGATAAGAGGGACAATAAGTTGCAAAGACACATGTCCAGTCATTATCGCACCAAGAACACAATTTCTCAAATAAGGCTAAAACAATCGAAGATAAGGCTAAAAGAAGCGCAAATGAAGATTAAAGAGAAATATAGCCTGGAATTTTTGGTGGAGGCTTCTTTGGATGTTTAGAACATCACTCACAGGTGCTATAGAACCAATTTTGAGAAGTATTGAACAATTTTGGTATTTTTTGTGATTTTTGCACAATTCTGGAAATTCCTCATTGTAGAAGGGTAACAAACTTTTGTTACGCTTATTTTGGGGGCATCCAAATGATGATTTATTTACATGGATGGATGCATTTTTATGAGTACATCACAAATCAAGAACACCCTTGGCATGAAAAGCTGTAATTTTGGAGAAAAATCTCAAAAACCACTCATTTTCATGTTTCTTCCACCTTTTTGGAGCCTCTATTTTGCTTTTGGAGTAACCTTTGGAGAATGGATTGTTTAAGGCCTTCCCATGGTTCATTTTTCAAAATTCAAGATGTTCCGGAAACTAAAAAAATGGGGCTAGTTGACCATTCTTTCAGAAGTGGATTTGGACTCATAATGTGCCTCAAAAGTGCCTACAAAGTTGTTTTATGCTTCTACAAATTTTTGTTACCCTTCTGTCAGAAATGTTACAAATCAACATTGGATTCCTTAGGACACTTGTCAAACTAAAAAATTGTCACAAATTTGAGGTTTTTTTTCCTATGAGTTGGAATTAGATTTATTGAGTTGGTTTTTTCCTCCCATCATGAGGGAATATGTAATTAATGTAAGGGGCAAACACTCCTAGTTCATAGCTAAAATTCAAGGAATGGTTTCTAACCTCCATAGAATCTAGGAAATGACTCATATTATGTATTTATGATCCATTTTGGATGGTATTTCGAACTAATAAGGTGTAATAGTCCATATTTTCTATAATTAGACTATATTTAGTCTTTTAGTGGGTTGGATAGTCTCATATTGCAGTGGAGATTTTGTAATCAACAAATTGGAATGAAATCAGAGACAAATTTGTAGAAATTGTGTTGATATACTCGTGGTATGCATTGGAGAATATATTCTTCTTATGTATGTTTATCTATTCATGCTCAATGGTATATCTTCTTCTTTCATATATGTTTATCTTGTAAGTTTATGAGAAGAAATCATGTTTGTTCTCGCTCTGTTTTAGACAATATTTACATTGCTATGTCTATTTGCTTCTAAATGAATGAATTCACCTCAGTGCTCATTCAAATCTCTTTCACTTAACCCTATACTCAATGACCTATTAAAATTTATTTCAAACTACCTATCTAGCCTCACATATTCTATGCAAATTGACCTTGGAATTCAAACCTAAAAACCCTACACATAGTCTTCTCACTAACCTTTCTATCCAGCACTAAAAACATTAAATAAATCCTATTTACTGAGCTTACATTCCTAGCCTAAGATCATTAGATACTTAATCATTTCTTTGACTACAAAAGCAAAAAAAAGAGAGCCATATCTGGTCCTAGTAGGGCTAGCTACCTGACCTAAAGCCTGGTATGTGGTTACCTTTATTCAATCCTATTTTCAGCCATGGGAAGTTGGGGAGAGTGATAAAAAAAATTTCGTCGTTTTGGGGGAGCGATTGCTAAAATTTCCCTGGGAATATTTCTTTAATCCTCTAAAATTTATACTTGTAAGTGAAAAGCTCTAGCATTCGAAATAGGCTGAATTCTTAAATCTGATCCAAAGTTCAAAATTCCTATCTTAAGCTGCCTCCTAAAAGACATACTAGGTCAAATCTGGACCCAAATCCCTCACCAATTGTGAATGACCCTGAGAGTCTTTTTTGAAAGCATAAAACCAAGTCTCGTAAGGTGGGAAGAGTTATTCCTCCACTTGTCAAATCAAATTCCTTTCCTACAAGATTTGTTTCAGAAGATTTATTTATAGTTCAGAATCTGAAAGATCTTTGTTTAGAACTAAGTCTAAAACCTTTCTTTCAGAGACCACCTTTGATCCTTCTAATTTCGAGACCTTTGCACCATTTTCTGAGTCTTTCTATTCCGAAGTTGATCGTGAAGTCTAGTCTAATTTCCACAAACTTAAGGGCATGGTGGATAAGTTTCAAGAAACTTTAGAAAATGCTTATTTCCAATATCAGCAGTAGGATTTTACTTCACGTGTCATTACAACTTCTCATATAGCTACATCATCAACCCTTCATTTCATTCCATCATTGCTTCTACAAGTTTTCACTCCATCAGCACCTCCACCACCTCCTCCATTATTCATGGCCAAATTTTCTTTGTTGATCTTACCGCTTCAGATCACTCCACTACCTCAGAAATATGGTCAGATACTCCCCCTTTTCGATGGAAAATCAGAGGTTACAGTTTATCGACACATTTCCAAAGTGATTGATTTTATATATCTTGAAGATATCGATAATGACGATGCCAATATGCACTTCATTACACAGAGTTTATATGGAGAGGTAAAGAAATGGTTTCACTCTCTCACACTTGGTTCAATAGGTACTTCACAGAAGCTGAATGACTTATTTATGGCAAAATTGGAAGAGAAGAAGAATCCATTGTAGATTTTAGCTGAGTATAATTCCTTGGAAAGGAATCCCAATGATTTTTTCCAAGACTTTACAGCTAGATTCAATAAAATATATGACTTAATTCCTAATAATATTAAGCCTCCTCCAAGCCTTGCTTTACTTTACTATCGTGATGGTTTCAATCCTAACATGGCCTATCAGCTGAGGGAAAGAAACCCATAAACTCTTGAAGAAATGCAGAGAAACACAGTAAGCGTGGAAGCTAATTTGATCATCAAGAAGTCTAAAATCAAGACGGATAAAATATTCACTATAAAAGAGGAAACATCTACTTCATCAAAGGGAAAATTAGATACCTTGATCAAGACCATGGAGAATATGATGGATAAAATTTCCATCGTTGATTGACAAGCTGAACCCTCCATTAGAAATCCCAATTTCAGGGGTCAACATTTGTAGCCTCAATACAGAATCAAGCAAAGGGAACAGAGGGGTCAGGATCCAAAAATTCTGCAGAAAATTTGCACTCCATTTCAGTAAAATTACACTGAAGGGCTTGATGAATATGGTGAAGAAGAAATTGCTGGCTAGAATTATTTATTTGAGGAAAATCAACAACCTGTTTTCCTCACTGAAGAAAATAAATTTTATGCAAAAATTTGTGCACCGGATGATCAGCAGTATGTCTTCTCAAATGATGACATGTTATCAATGTGCACGGAATATTATTAGAGGGGATATCATAATGTTATTTCTCAAGTGCATAGATAGTATGGTTTGAGGAATAGGAATGTGCCTATAACCTCCAACCAGAAAAAACAGGACACTCAAGTAGATGCTCATCATAAATAAGTTGATGCTCCAAATCAAAGTAAATACAAACAGCTTGTTGTTTCTAATCATGCTAAAGGAAACAAAGCTTCCTCCAGCGGTTAAAGAAATGATAAAGAATTCCAAGATGGAGGATAGAAGAAAGAGTCGTCACACAAATATCAGCCTGAAAACACAGATGAACCATTGAAAGAGGTAGAAAAACATTTTTTCTCTTTTTAGTCTTGAAAATGAAATTTCCAAATTGAAAGTATCCATTCCTCTAACTAAAATAGTCAAGAATGATCAGTAAAAAGTTCAAGTAGCTAAGTTACTTAGATTTTATCAAATTTCCAACATGGTTAATGTGAGTGATGATCACCCTGAGCTTCTTTTTGGTCATGTTTTTTATGGTGATCTAGAAGATAATGAGGTCCCTCCATTTTATCTAAGCCTCAAAATCCATGATTTTATCCTTCATAATGCTATTCTTGATTTTGGAGCCTCTCAAAACCTCATTCCCAAGGACGGGATATCACAAGACCTTACCATAACCTTTATTCATTTGATTCAAGGACCTAGTGGTGTCATTACAAAAAATCTCAGCCAATAATTTCCTCATGTATGTTTTTGTGGCTGATATCCCTCCCAGACATGGAATTTTTCTCTCTCGATCATGGAGAGAAAAGATTAGAGGTACCTTACAACTTGACTTTTCATATGGTACCATTCCCATCTTTGGGAAACTTAGGAAACTATACCGGGAAAGTAAAATAATTACATGATCAGCAGTTGAGAAAATCCAAATAATCATCCTATACATGATGTCCATACATATTTAGAGTCCTTTATATTTTTCAATGATGAATGTTCAACATCTTCTGAAGTTTTAATTGAAGAAAAAGTAGAAAATTATGAATTTTCACATTCTGTTTTAGAATTGGAAAATGCAGAAATTTATGAAAATATGCCAAGTGGTTTGGAACCAAGCTCATCAACTCAAAAAATTGATGAAACAGTGAAATAAAAATAATTTTTTGGTACAGTGTAACTCTCTCAAGCAACAAGTAAAGTTTAGCCATTTGATTTGTAGCTTCCTTAATGAAGAAAGTAGTTTGTGGACCATGGAATTTGATGGAGCTTTGGGCAAAGAAGGGGATGGCATTGGAGTGGGGATTCACAACCCTATAAATCAGTCACTAAAAATTCCTCCCAATGTTTGAATGTCCTCCTACAAGCTATATTTTGAATTTTGAAACAATGAAGCTGAGTATGAGGCTTTTATAGATGGCCTGCAAATTCTCAAGAAGTTAGGTGCCAAGAAGATTTATGTATATGGAAAATCCGAGCTAGTAATAAAGAAATTCAAAGGAGAATACCAAGCCAAACATCCAAGGATGCGATCTTACCAACATGCAATGCTAGACATCCTCAAGACATTCACCGAGTATACTTTGTCGTTGATCCCAAGGGACAACAAAGTTATTGTTGAATATCTTGCTACATCAGCCAACATGTTCAAAATTCCATTGTATCCTAATAAGAAGTATGCGATAAATGTCAAACACCTCTCTACTGTCCCAAACAATGTTCAGTATTGGCAGGTATTTCAAGATGATAAATAGATCGAAAAATTCTTACAGATAGAAGAGGAATTTGAAATTCTCAAATGGATAACCAGTGCTATGAAGATGACCAAGAAATCCATGCAACAGAGATGCAAGTGCTTCAGCTGAAATATAACTCCATTCCAATAGGCTTAGTAACTTTGGAAGGGATTTTTGATCAATACGATGTTGTATGCAAACCAAACATGCTACCAACAGAAGTGGGAGTGGAAGATCTCAATCTCAGCACTCTGGAAAACCCAAAGATGGTAAGAAATTCAAAATATTTGAGTGCAGAAATGAAAGGTAAATACACAACTCTTATGTATTAGTTTGCTGATGTATTTTCATATGAATATTCTGATTTGAAATTCTATGATAAGAGGTTAATTCAGCATACCATTCCCTTAAAGTTGGATCAGAAACCCTTCCACCAGAATTTAAGGAGAATGAATCCCAAGTTGCTGCCCTCTATTCAAAAGGAGGTAAATACATTATTTACTGCTTGTATTATAGTGCATCTTCATTTTTCAAATTGGGTGTCTAATATAGTGCCAGTGAGAAAGAAGACATGAGAGATTCACTTGTGCATTGATTTCAAAAATCTGAATAAAGTGGCATCAAAGGACAATTACCCACTACCAAAGATGGACCATATTCTGCAAAGGGTAGTTGGATCTTCCAGACCTTCATTGTTGGATGGATACTCTGGGTATAATCAAATTTTATTCCATCCAGATTATCAGGAAAATATAGCCTTTACAACACCTCGGGGCACCTTCATGTATGCCAAAATTCCTTTTGGATTGAAGAATGCAGGGGCTACTTTTCAATGAGCAATGGATATTTCTTTCGCCAATGAAAAGGATGTCTTTTTGGTCATTAATCTTGATGATATCATTGTTTTTTCCAAGACATATGAGCAACAATTGTAGCACCTGACAACAGTTTTTCAGAGATGTAGAAAGTTTGGCATATCGTTGAGCCCAAAGAAGAGTCTTTTCGCTATGGATGAAGGTAAATTGTTGGGCCATATTATATCGAAAGATGGAATTAGGATAGATCCTTCAAGGATTGAAGTATCGGACCTTGGACTATCCTGGGAGAAAAAAGGAAATTTAGTCATTTAATGGCAAAATCAATTTTTTGAGAAGGTTTTTCCCCAATGTTATTGAACACTTAAGGAAAATTACTGACTCTGTTGAAGAAAGATAGTGAAGTAAAATGGTCTAAATAGGTGAATAAATAATTCAATCAAGTTAAATTAGCTTTATCTCATGCTCCTATTCTTATTAGTCCAAATTATAAACTTGATCTTATCATTTTTTCATTTGCCTCAAAGCATACTCTTGCTCTTGTCCTTATGCAAAATAAAAATTAGAACACGGAGCGGCCCATTGCCTTCTTCAGTAGAACCATAAGAGATGCAACCTTGAAGTACAACATCATTGAGAAATGGGCCTTGGACTTAGCCGAAGTATTGAAGGAATTTTGGGTCTACATTCTCCACTCTCACGTCATTGCAAAATATGCATTGGATTTATTCAAAGCATTGAAGGACTTCCAGGTCTACATTCTCCATTCTTATTTCTTTTTGGTCATTTATCTTGATGATATCATTGTTTTTTCCAAGACATATGAGCAGCACTTGAAAACAATTTTTCAGAGATGTAGAAATTTTGGCATATCGTTGAACCCAAAGAAGAGTCTTTTCGCTATGGAGGAAGGTAAATTGTTGGGCCATTTATATCAAAATATGGAATTAGGATATATCCTTCAAGGATTGAAGCAATTTATACCTTGGACTATCCTAGGAGAAAAAACTAAATTCAGTCATTTAATGGTAAAATCATTTTTTTGAGAAGGTTTGTCCCCAGTATTATTGAACACTTAAGAAAAATTACTGACATGTTGAAGAAAGATAATGAAGTAAAATGGTCTAAAGAGGCAAAGAAATAATTCAAAAGTTAAATTGGCTTTATCTCATGCTCCTATTATTATTAGTCTAGATTATACACTTGATTTTATCTTTTTTCCATTTTCCTCAAAGCATACTCTTGCTCTTGTCCTTATGCAAAAGAAAAATTAGAACACGGAGTGACCCATTTCCTTCTTCAGTAGAACCATAAGAGATGCAACCTTGAAGTACAACATCATTGAGAAACATGCCTTGGATTTAGTCAAAGCATTGAAGGACTTATGGGTCTACATTCTCCACTCTCACGTCATTGCATATGTTCCAAACGATGCTGTCAAATATGTGCTTACACAGAGTGACCCTGAAGGGCAGCAAGGTAAATGGATCGTTGCTATGTTGGAATATGACTTGGAGATAAAGTCCATAAATCTCATCAAAGGATAATTCCTAGTGAATCTTATGGCGGATTCAAATATCCATGCTTTGGATATTAATTTTATTGTTTCATTATGTGAAGAGCAAGAGGCTGAAATATTACCTGAGGTATCTGAAATTTTCTCTTTATCACCTTGGTATGCTGATACAATTCATGTTTTGCAACACTTTAATCCTCCTCCCAGCTTGCCAAGTAGCAAGGCTATATCTTTGAAGTTAAGAGCTCTTAAGTACTACATCCTTAATGGTGCCTTGTATTGGAAAGATTCGGGTGGAGTGTTGTTGAATTGTTTGGTTGAAGGAGAATTTGAAAAAGTGATGACATCTTTTCATAAAGGTGACTATGGTGGTCATCTTTATTGGAAGACTATAGCTAAAAATATCTTGAGGGCGGGATTATATTGGCCAAGTTTATTTTCTGATGTTTATAAAACAATCATGAGATATCATGAATGTCAAATCTTTTAGGGAATGAGGAAGCTCTTGCATTTTCCCTTAAAACCAATTGAAGCACAAGTGCCATTCCAACAATGGGGACTTGACTTCTTTGGTGATATCAATCCTCCATCATAAAATCAGCATAAATGGACACTCACTACCTCATATTATTTCACTAAATGGGTTGAATCCATCCCAACGAGGAAAGCTACTGACATTGTTATTATTCAGTTTTTAGAGAACAATATCCTGTCTCATTTTGGTTGTCCACACAAAATCATTACTAATAATGCATCTGCCTTTAATTCCAAGAAAATGATTGAATTTTGTGATAATTATCACATTAGTCTTGGTCATTCCACATCATACAATCCTCAAGGCTATGGGCTTGTTGAATCATCAAATAAATATTTGGTGAACATAATCAAGAAGATGTTGCAAGAAAACAAGAGGAATTGGCACAAAAAGCTCACCAATGCTCTATGGGCGGATAGAGTTAGCACAAAGATATCAATCAGTGTGTCACCTTTCCAGCTCACGTATGGTGTTGACACGGTGTTTCCTACTTCTCTAGCTGTACCGGTGATGAAATTTATGCAAGATATTGAAAGTGAACCAAATGATATTCAGTGAAGAATCATCCAAATGATCCATATACAACAGTAAAGAGATGAAGTCTTCAGTCATACTTCAAAGATTCATGAGAAAATAAAAAATATTTATGATAGGAAGCCCAAAGTTGATGATTTCAAACTTGGAGATGTTGTTCTTCACTGGGATGTCCGGAATGAAGACAAAAGTAAGCACAGAAAGTTTGACAATATATGGAAAGGACCTTACAAGATCACTACATTCATAGGTAATAAAGCATTTCTACTAGAGGATATTGAAGGGAAAGAAGTGTTGGGTGGACCAATCAATGGTAGGTTCCTCAAACATTATCTTACTTGATCATTGAAGATGAAATTCACTTTCATTGTACATAGCATTTTAATTTGATGTCAAAGAAATAAGGAAGTTTCTACAAAATTTTGAAGCCCGAGGAGAAGGCCATGAGACTTCTACATTCAGCTCATGTTTTCTTTCAAAAATTTCAAAAAGTTTCAGTCATTTTTCAAGTTACGGTCAAGTCAGTTTTTTCTAGTCAAAGTCATTTCCAGATTTAGTTCATCATTTCCAGTTTGTCAAAGTTTTTCAGTGTCTAGTTTTGACTCCATTTTCCAATGTTAAGGTGACCTAATATCCAGTGTTCTTGAAACCTCCTGAAGGAGATGTCATCCCCAGTTGGAGCCAATGTTAGTTTCAGTATGTCAGTGATAAAAAATAACTCTTTCAGTTTTTTTCCTAAAAATCATAGGTAAAATTTTTTTAATTTTTCAAACAAGTTTTCATAAAATAATTTTGGTCACTGAAGAGGTCTAGGTCAAGTGTATTGCTCCCTAATCTCATTCATCACCATCATAATTTTCAAGGTAATCTCCTTCATTATCATTAAAGGTTTAGGTTTATGTCATTCCACCTCATCTAGGTTATTGTCTAGGGGTCATCATCTTCCTTTGAAAATGTTCAATTTGTCACATAAAACAAGGCTCTAACCCCTCATCTCACTCATAAACCTCTAAAAAGGGAGCTATCATGCTTAGGGAGTAAAATAAAGACAACTTGTAGTTTTTTAAATGTTTCAAGTGTCAAAAACTTCAAAGAGGACAAATCTGTCTTATTGTCTCATTAAAAGGAAAAAAAGGTCATTTCAAATGTCAAAAAGGAAAAAAACCCATTTTAAGCTTATAAAAAGGGAAAAAAAAGCATTTTGACTCATTTTTATCTCTTGATGTGTGAAAGAGAACCTCTCTTACCTCACTCACACTCCAAAGGTGGTCAAAAGTTCAAATCCAAGGCTTAAAATCACTTCAAAACTCATTTGTTACGCTTCTAGTAGCTTGTGTTACGCTCATGTAGCTTGTGTTATGCTTCTGGGAAAGCGTGTTACGATTTTGAGGTGTGCTACACAGCCTTTGTTACCCTTCTGGCGTGTAGCACAGGTGCCGTGCAACCCTTGTTACGCTTTTGTACATGCTTGTTATGCTTCTGGAGGAGAGGTATATTTGGGTTTTGCGCTCCAAAAATATTCAAACCAGCTTGAAGCTTAGCATAATTACGTTGTGAAACCCTCATAAAAGGTAAATGGCTTCACTTATGCCCTCTTCTGGTCAAATTTCAAGTGTTTAAAACATTTTTATGCTCAATTTGTTTTTCTTCATATTATCACTTGTCCATGGTATAAAAAAAAAATTCATTTGACAAACCCTAACCTACCCCACCTACCTAAACCCTAACCCTATTATCTAAACCCTAACTCACACCTCTCATATACCTTATCCCCACATTTCCCATCATCCACACCACACCTAACATGTCATTTCACCCAAACCCTAGTTTCTAGTTATTTTCACAGTGAAAAACTTGGAAATTTACTATGTTTTCTAGATTTCATCACCTTCCCCACATCCTTTTTCTCTCATTCCACTTAAAGTATGGAGCTAACATACCACTCTATGCATTGAATTTTTTCCAAAATTTTTCTCAGCTCCATGATCCTCCATTTCACATTCTAAACTTACTCCACCTCTACAATAGTTATTTTTACAATGTGAAATTGGAAATTCCCTATGTTTTCATCATTTTTCCACCTTTTTCACCCTCATTTCACTTCATTCCACCCAAAACTTGGAGCTAACATACAACCCAATCCACTCAATTTTTTCCATAATTTTTCTCAGCTCCATGATCCTTCATCTCATCCTCTAAACTCACACTTTCCTACACTCCGTTTTTCCAGATTTCCATACATCTACCCATCCCATCAAAACACTAGGGTTTTAATCATTCTGGTGACAAGTGAGATGGAAAGTGAGAAGAAGAGCATCAAGGGAGGGTGCCACCTTATGCTAGAACCCTTCACAATGCACGAACTTGATGCTTCGCCATTGGCCATAAGATGTTTTGAGACGGTTGAGTGTTTAAGATTTTGTGAAAAGCTCATGGAGGAGGGGTATCATCTACAATTGACCAACTTATTTGCTAAAATATTCATCATGGGAAAGGTCACTATTGCAAGTATGGATATAAGCCTATCAACAGACCTAATTTATTCAACAATAGGTATTCCTTGTCATGAAGAGCAGTGGTTTAAGGGCATGGAGTTAGACATTGAAAATTACAAACAGTTTCTCAAGCCCCATGCTGGAGAGGAGCCAGATTACCTATTTCCTTTTAGACACCTCAGAAATAAGTATGATCCTTTAATGATGTTCATAATGAAGTACTTCACATGTGAAGGAATATTTTCCAGGTTGTATATGTATCATATCAGGTTGTTGATGCATTTCACCTATGTGAAAAAACTTGATTTTCCATATTATTTATACATGAGTTTGATTAAGATGAATTAGAAGGTTCAGAGTAGAAAACAAGATCATCACACTAGTATTTTTCATCATGGTCTGATCGAGCGTATTGCATCGCCTTTCCTCCATCAATATGACTTGGGAAAATTTCTTGGAGAGATTATCAGCAGCGCCTATCATTAGTCCTCCTATCCTACCTAGTACATCATCAACACAACCAATGGAGGTTGGATATTATAGTATGTCAACTCAAATTTCAAATTATCCCAGGGTTTTTGAGTTTAGTCACACCTATGATAAAGGGAAGAGACATATTTTTTGCGCCTAAGTCTACCAAAAGTGTTCTTACACTTGACACCATTATGGAACAAAGTGAGATAGAGGAGCAACGTCTTTTGCATCAGCATAGTGAATCAGCGCCATTGAAGGTTTAGGTAGTAGATCAGGTGGATCTCAGATCAGCCGAATAGATCATCAGAGAGAAAGACGAGGAAATAGAAAATTTGAAGAAGATGTTTTCCATTGCTAATTCTCAAATCACTTTTTTGCATCAAGACAATTTTCAATTGAAAGTGAAGTAGCTCTTATAGAGTAAGCCCAAGCCATACCTAGGGGAATTCAAAGGTAAAGGTAAGGACGTTATTGATGTTGATAAAATGCAGGACATGGAGGCTGAAACAAAATCAAGAAGGCCAAAAACAAGAGGCCTCAAATGGCACTGGAGCTAGAAAGACAATTAGCTCATCCACTTGAAGAGTTGACCTTTGATGAGCTTATAGCCATGGAAATTAATGAAGACGGAGAGATTTGTTTCTCAAGGTTAGATGAGCATTTGTAGAAGCTCTTGAAGAGTTCTAATAGGGACAATAAGTTGTAAAGACACAAGGCCAATCATTATCGCACCAAGAACACAATTTCTCAAATAAGGTTAAAACAATTGAATAAAAGGCTAAAAGAAGCACAAATGAAGCTTAAAGAGAAGGATAGCTTGGAATTGTTGGCTGAGGCTTATTTCAATATTTAGCCCATCACTCAAGGGTGCTACAGAACTAAGTTTGAGAAATTTTGAACAATTTTGGTATTTTTTGTGATTTTTTCAGAATTCTATAAATTCCTCATTGCAGAAGGGTAGCAAACTTTTGTTACGCTTATTTTGGGGGCATCCAAATGATTATTTATTTACATGAATGGATGTATTTTGATGATTAAATCACATATAATGAACCCCCTTGGCATGAAAAGTTGTAATTTTGGAGAAAAATCTCAAAAACCACCCATTTTTTATGTTTATGCCACCTTTTTGGAGCCTCTGTTACGCTCTTGGAGTAACCTTGGGAGAATGGATTTTTGAAGGCCTTACCATGGGTAATTTTTCAAAATTACTGATGTTATGGAAACTAGACACGTAGGGATAGTTGAACATTCTTTCATAAGTGGATTTGGACTCCTAAAAGTGCCTCAAAAATTATGTTACGCTTCTGCAAATGTTTGTTATCCTTTTGTCAGAAATGTTACAAATCAACATTGGATTCCTCCGGACACCTATCAAGCTCAAAAATTGTCACAAATACGAGGTTTTGGTGTCCTATGAGTTGGAATTAGAGTTATTTATTTTATTTTTTCCTATCATGAGTGACTATGAAATTAATGTAAGGGACAAACACTCTTAATTCATAGCTAAAATTCAATGAATGGTTTCTAACCTCCCTAGAATCTAGGATATGACTCATCTTATGTATTTATGGTCCATTTTGGATGGGATTTCGACCTGATGAGGTGTCATAGTCCATGTTTTCTATAATTATACTCTCTTTAGTCTTTTTTTTGGGTTGGATAGTCTCATATTGCAGTGGAGCTTTTGTAATCAGCAATTTGGAATGAAATCAGAGACAATTTGTAGAAATTGTGTTGAGATACTTGTGTATGCATTGGATCATTTTTTATTCTTATGTATGTTTATATATCAATGCTTAATTATATATCTTCTTCATTCATATATTTTTATATTGTAATTTTATGAGCAAAAACCATGTTTGTTCGTGCTTTGTTTTAGAGAAGATTTACATTGATATGTCTATTTGCTTCTAAATGAATGAATTCACCTCAATGCTCATTCAAAATCTCTTTCACTTCACCCTATACTCAATGAAATATTAAAAATTCTTTCAAACTACCTATCTAGCCTCACATATTCTTTGTATATTAACCTTGGAATTCAAACCTAAAAACCCTACACACAGTCTTCTCACTCACCTTTCTATCTAGCATTAAAAACATCAAATAAATCCTATTTATTGAGCTTACATACCTAGCCTAAGATAATTAGATACTTAGACATTTCTTTGACTTCAAAAGTGACAATAAGAGAGCCCTCTCTGGTCCTAGCAGGGATAAATACCTAACCTAAAGCTTGGTTTGTGGTTACCTTTCTTCAACCCTATTTTCAGCCTTGGGCAGTTGGGGAGAGTGATAACAGTTACAACACTGCATAATAGAGCATTGTCTTGGTATATGAAATATACTATGACGAATTAAAATGCTACATTGGCTAAGATGAAGACCGCGTTGAATGTTGAATTCATGAAACCAAAGTCGCAGTCCTAGTGTATCACAAAGATCAAAGAAATTAAGCAGTTGGGTATTGAGACGATGTGGGAAGTAGACCAGAGATTTAAGACATTGCTAAACCGGGTTAGCTTTAATATCCAGGATGAACATCATAAAGGATGGTTCATTTATGTGTTGTTGCCTCACCTTATATTTTCATTTTCAAAACAAAAGTTTGTAACCCAAGTTGAAGTGTTGGAGATAGCAAGGAAGCTTGAAGCTTTGTTGATAGTCGATACAAGCATAGGGGTTCAACAAATTCAAACTCAGTTGGAAAGTTTTCACATGGAGCTTTGAGATCTAAAGAAAGGAAAGGAGGTAATATCCGATATGCGGTTGGAAGTCTGGTGTATCAAGTGCAAATTGGAGGACCACTATAAGGAGCAGTGCCCTATTTATAAAGACTATTTGGACACTAAGATGCAGAGCCCATTAAAGCCTGGATCAACTGTTGGGCCACGTGTAGGGCCTAATATCTAGTGTATAATATGCGAAGTGGTAGGCTAGAATTCGATAAACTATTGTCGTCTACTGCAAAAATATGTCAGATCATCGAAGCAGTTATTTTGTAACTACTCTAGTTCAGTAGGACATGATGAACCAAATTTTTGATGCTACGATCTAATGATGTAGCATAGTTCTGGTGCATATAGAATGCAAGTAGAAGGGCACAAAGCCTCAGGCTCACTGAAAATTTGAGGAGGTTTCCAAGGCCAAGGGCATGGCTAAGGAGGAGGCGTGGTCATGGACAAGGGCAGATAATATATTACAATTGTGGATAGTCGAGACATTTTGCTAAGGATTTTCAGAATCCTACTGTGGTTTCCTGTAAGTATTGTCAAGAATTTTGTCATGAAATGGAAGATTTTCCCATTTTATTAGCTAAAATGTAGGAGAAGAACAACCAACGGACGACACAAAACATACAAATGATGAGGGTTGAACCACGTCAAGAAGATCCAAGCGTTAACATAGTAACACACAGCAGTGTGTGTACTAGAGAATTACACACAGAGGAAAAGAAGCATGTGATGGAGACTTGGATCTGGAAGGCTAAAGATAAGAATGTTTGGTTTAATGTATAATGAAAGAAGGAGACATTCATGGAAGAGAAGAAAACATTTATGAATCTTGAAGCTTTGAAACCAACCGTGTAGAGAAAGTTATTTCTACTGAAGAATAAGCATGAGGAGAACGTTGAAGTGAAGGAAATTTACATGTCTATCTTAGCGTCCCTTTTTCAGATATGCATGAAATTATTAAGGAATCAAAAGGTTGTATAAGGATTAGAGGAGCTCATAGATAATTGCGCTAGCAAGAAAGAGCCACGAGTGGAGCAAAGCATGGTAAATAAAGTGTACCATAATAAGAAGAGAACCAGCCAAGAGATGCAGTTGACTATGCAAATCGTGGATTATGCGATGGATCAATTCATTCTGGATCTAGGATCATATGCCAACATTCTGCCGAAACAGACATGGGAGCAGATGGGAGGGCCTAAGCTACAATGATCACCAATTCAGATGAGGATGGAAAATCTGTAGAAGATCATTCCTTTGGGGCGATTGCAGGGAATCGGTGTAGATACTAATGGAGTAAGCGTGTTAGTCAACTTCGAAGTTATTGAGATCGTTTATGATAGCAATCCTTATCCTGCATTGCTTGTGTTTGATTGGGATTAAGGCATGGATGATATAGTCAATTTGAAGAAGAGGCAGATGATTATTTGGAAAGAAAGGTACCCAAGTTGTTATGCCATTATATCCTTTCGAAGGTGCACGCTATACAAATATTTTCCAGCATGAGTATTGGGATGTTGAGATTGATCATATTTATAAGCTTACTACGCAAGATGAATACTGGATTAATCCCACCATGGATGGTAGAGTATGTTGGGAACGCGATATTTTCTCCATTTCAGATTTCGAGGAAGATTTGGAGCATTGGAAGAATCTTTTGCATGAAGTCACTACTAAGCATTGTAACAAAGTCAGAAAATATCTGCGTTGTGTCAGATCAGAAGTACGTGACTTATCTTTGTATGATGGAATGGGGAATTTTGTTTTGTTTCTGGAATAATTTGAGCACAAGGTACCTAAGGATCATAGATACGAAGCTTTGGAATTTGCATTGAGGTCCACTCCAGCCTGATCGTGGGGTGCACATAGAGAAAGCTTAGGAGGATGGAAGGAGTTTTGAAAATTGATAAGGCTGAGTTTTGGTCATGTAGACACAAAAATCGTGAAGAAGTATGATGGTTAGAAAGATCCTAGTGAATATTTATCTCACTGGAAAACATCCTGGGGTCCATAAACTCAACCAGAGTCATTGTACATGTTCTTTCATTCCTTGGATACGATACCTTAGCAGTGGTATCTTGAAATAGAGTTGTGCCATGGAACTATGAATTGGGAAGACATGATGGAAGGATTATTTTTAACTTGTAGCTTTGATGATGGTTGGGATTGTATTAAGGAGGCTCTTCAAGAAGTCAAAGCATAATTTTTCTAAATTACCAAGGAATCAAGGACTTTGGTACAGCTTGATTGGGCTATGCAGTTGGCACAAGCCCGAGAATCCGCTTGGAAAGACCTAGTCAAAAAGTGTGTTTTGGGAGATGAAATCTACAGGTTCTTATGTGAACAACTGCATAGGAATATCCATGATCATGTTGAAGGGTGGTTGCATCGTAGTAAAATTATTGTGCAACAAAACGAAAGTAGGGGCAACTGGAGAGGAATGCACCGAGGGAAGCAACACTTCACTGATGGGGTGAGTCTCACGAAGTTCGCCCAAAAAGTGAGCCTTAAAACAATAAAATTTGATTGGAAAATGAATTGGTCATTAAAAGGAGTGAGAGGGATGAATTTAATGGGAATATCTGGGCAGATCTACTTCCAAATCAACATTTATGAGTATCTGAAGGAGATGATGAAGTTTGAATTTGAATTTTGCTATAAATCAAGCACCCTGCTCCCCATTTAAGCACTTTGGCACTAAAATTTAGAAGGGAGAGTTTTTGTCTGCAAGATCATCAATCCACCTATTGTATGTCAGGGAAGAGCTATGAGGAGATTGAGCAGGAATTTCTCCACCTAGGATTGGGATTCATAATGACGGTTATACCGCCAGGCACTGTCACACGACCGAGGCCACCTAGGAAGAAGACGAGTGTGGGTGAAGCGTTGTCCAAGAAGTCGCAGAAGCCAGTAACAAGATCATCGTCCTGGAAGAATCAACCTAAGGAACAGTGGAGTAAGGGGGCCCAATATTAGCAGAAGAAGTTTGTGGAGATAGAATCTTACAAAGATGACATAGCATGGGAGGAAATCTATGCCGAGGAGGTTGAAACTATCTCTAGGTTGCCTCCGTATATTCCTCCCTGGAAGCTGGAAGCTAAGAAGCTGACAAAGGATCCGAATGTGGTGAAATATAAAGTATTTACACCTTTGATTCTCGACGAAGTGCTTGTTGAAGGAGAGTTATTGGCCAAAGTGCCCCAGCTATGTATGGAGGACTAGGAATTCAATGACCAAAGTAAATATCCACATTTCGAGCCTAGAAGGTATTTTTCCCAACAAACCTATGAGGGAGAAGTGACAAGATTGGAGCCTATGAAATGGGAGACTAGTATCCAAGAGGTCAGGATACTAAACATGTTGTATGTTCCACACTTCAGGCGACGTGTTATTAACAATATTTATGTGTGCTAACTATTGGAATTGGTACACAATGATTTTTTGTGGCTTAGGAATAATATCAGCATTGACACAATGCTCATTAGAAGTATTACGACCCTTCCTTGCCTTGGATTGGACCCCATAGAAGACTTTATGGGAAAATATCAGGACAAACAACTCACAGAACAGATGAAGAAATATTTCAATTTGACGAAGGGAACCTGAGGTTATTCAATTAACTCCTTTTCTGATATAATTGTGCACTTTTCCCCGCATATCTTAGCAGGGAAAATTATTCTAAAGAGTCGTGGAGAGGAGGCTTCTACGCCGGTCATATATTTTGTGGCGGAGTGTGCCAAAGGCATTGTTTATAACTAGGCATAATATTTATGTAGTGAATTCCTCGTTGATTGCAAAGAATCTCAAGAAGAGGGAAAGTAGTTCCACTACGTGTGGCTCTTGCTCCTCATTGCATTGATGGCTTGGAGGGAGCTCGAGGAGTCACGGTTCCCCACTATGGACCCAGATTTGTGTGATGTGGCCAAATATCCCTCGTTATGGCATTCGACGAAACCAACCTGAGTCATGGAAAACAATTTTTTTTTGGGTTGGATTTGAGATGATTCTACGAATGGTTACTAAGAAAAAGCCTCAGTTGGCACCCAACATTATGAATCAATTTCGGCAGATTGTGGAGTTAAAATCAGACTTCCACCATATTCATATTCAGGTGAAGAAGGACCTCGCTGGGGTTTGGTACGAGTTGTCATAACTTGTAGAATAAGAGGATGTGGAAGCCATCATTAGTAAATGGTTGAGATATTGGTTAAATTCACTTACTAAAGGCACGGAGCAGGAAGGGATGAGTGGTGTGAAGTCCACCATACCAACGGGAAAGAAGGAAAAGAAAGTCACATTCGTGACTGGTAAAGAAACTGAAGCATAGATTTCAGAGACAGGAGGGGGTGATGTTGTTGGCGATGATACAAGTATGGATCCATCTAAACCCCCCTCCCTTTTTACTACCAAAGTATGTCAGCCACAGAAGGGCAGTGCGAGGAAGAAGGTGAAGTCTGATAGGTTTTTAGGCCTGGAAGCAATCGTCATTACTGAAGGGGACCTCGACAAGATTGGAAACACTATTAAGAGCGTCATGGAGAACTTATGGGGAAATATTGAAGAACAATACAAGAAGGTATTGGAAGACACCCATAAGGGGCTAAAATGCTTGCAGGTTCAGAAGAGCGCAGTTCAGGGGAGCGTGAGTCAAGTGAGAAGGTTGCAAGCGAGCGTGGTCCAAATGAGTGGGGTACCAAAAAGCACAAGCATGATAGCGCATGAGATAACACTGAAAATTGATACCTGCGTGGTTCCAATACCTACAATAACAATATGTTTCAACACTGCAGAGCAGCTGAAGTAGGAGGTCCACTGGTAGAGCACGAATTTGAATCTTGTTGCACTTCCACTCCAAGATTTGCATGAATTCAATCAGGGTATTGCAGAAGAATTGAAGATCCGAGAGTAGCATGCCCTCGTATTCATTCAGGATGTTCAACAGGAACGACATAGTATGGCTAAGGAGAAACAATTAGTGATACAAGCGATACAAGAGCACAAGGCCGAGACCGTGCATAGACAGAAGCTGGAGGAAGCCATCGCCAAGGCTTGCAGTGAGCTACCAGAGCTCCAGATTTAGGCTACAGCTGCACCAGAGGAAAAAGTGGCCAATATTGCCACAATAGTTAAGGAATTCAAAGCTAAGGTCGACGAAGTGTGCCTAGAAATGAAAATGAAAATCATTGAGCTGCAGATGCAATTACAGTTGGCCACTCCACTAGAAGTTAGGGAAAAGCATGTAGCAGAGCTCAAAGCTGCCATGGAACAGATTGAGTATTGTATATAAGAGTGCGCCCACGTATTCGGAAAATTCATGGATGTATGGGCCTCATTGCGGGAGGACCCTTAGGTGCAACAGATAGAGGCTGAAGTACGTGAAAATATGGAATATATGGATTGGATTAAGGTAACTTTGGAGACCTTAGCACCGATGCAGCAATTTACCCACCTCCAAGAGGGTAATTTTTTTATATGGATAGGTCGATGAGTTTCATAGGAGGGAGTATCTACTCAGAGATAGAATGAATTCATGGGAATCTAAGTCCACTCGACTTTCCCAAACTGTAGAAAATAAGCTGAAAGCACTACGCAAGGCACAAAGAGGATTTGAGCAGAAGGAAGCCAAGACATTCACAGAGACGTTGCTCAACGAAGTCAAATATTTTGAAAAGTAGTGCGTCGATGCAGTTCTACCATTGAAGGATGCCTTGAGCAGTATCAAATTGAAGATTGATGGCACACTAGCATTGTGACTCAGGATGGGTCATAGTTTTGTGTTGGGGGCCTATTGGACATGGGACCCCTCAATGAAAGAAGTTAGAGAAAATACTTTGTAGATCAAGGAGCGGAGCACGCATCGTGGAGTCCATTTTGAGTCTTAGGGGATTTGGAGTGGGTCAAAGCCCCTTATTATGTAATGGGATGGTATTATTTTATGAACATTGAACTCTGCTTATGGTTTTCAGATCATGGTATTGTAAATGCAAAATATATATAAGGATTCTAAATAGAATCCCAAGTAGAAGTCGAAGTTAATGAAATTCATTTGGATGTAAGTTTTTTTTGAGTTAGAGTATGTGGTTTTGGTTTAGAGGAAAGTCTCCTGCAGCTGAATGCACGGAGACCTTAAGAAGTCTACAGTTGAGTGCGTAGACCCTTGCAGCTGAGTGTGCCGGGTGAAAGAGAATGTATGAGAAATATCCGAGCAATTAATTAAAGACCTGTTAACATAGATCTGTGTTTCTGTTGATATGTTGTAATTTACTTGTTTCTTATGAATATATGTTTTGAATAAGGGATTCAATCTGTAATTTCATAGTGTATTTCTGCTTATGACTGTTTACCTTGTTTAAGCATGATTAAGTAATATCGCGTAGTCTGCTAGTAAGTTCAACATATGTGTTGAACAACGCTTGTATAAATAATAAATATGATATGTGAAGCTCTGCTAAGGAGGAAAAGCCCTAAATCCACAACCCACTATCCCTCTGGATGCAAAAAAATGGTTCTAGCATCCCCTTATATTGCCTCGGGTGAGACTTTTGTCTGCGTAAGAAGATTGTTACTGAAATGGATGGTAATAGTTGGCTTTGTTGGTTCATACAACCACTTTTGAACCTGGGTCTAGGCCCCATCAAGCCAACATAGACTATCAGTTGTATAATTAGAAAATTGTACAGGTTATGCATGAGTCATTGGGATTCCTTGGATGTATAGCGCAATCAATTGATGGAAATTTCCTAATTAATAGGGGCTCAATTCCCTCAGGAATACGTGAGCAAGACTGGTCAGACAAGGGAAAGGAATTGGTTAAGTAATGAACCAAACCTACTCAGATCAGTGTGAGACAGTTAGAGATAGTGTAGAGAGCTCTCAAGCCTAAGAGAAAAATTGTATTGTTTCATATTCTTGACTTAATGCAATATACAAATAGAAAGGATTTTAGCTGAGGCTGTCCCCAGATACATCTTTGTGTTGTGTGATTGAAATGATTTCTCTTTCTTTTTCATGTGATTCTGCGATTGTAATTGGTTTATGCAATTTGTAGACTGAGATTCAAGTATTTTTTTTAACATATTACAAGATCAGTTGAATCTATGTGGATTTTCTACAAATATCTCTTATATATATGTAGGAACTCTCAACTAAAACCAAAGGTTCTTTGGGAATTGCATACCTCTCCTATAAGAGGGCACTCGAGATTTTTAAAAACTTACCACATGGTCAAGAAGGAATTTTTTGGGATGGCCTTAAATCTGATATTCAGAAATTTGTGGTAGAATGTTTAGTTTGCCAACAAAATAAAGTTGAGATAATTAAGTCCTGATGTCTCTTACAACTATTATTAATTCCAAGTCAATGTTGGGAGGAGGTCTCAATGTATTTTATCACATGTTTACCCAAGTTCGAAGGAAAGAGTGTCATCATGGTAGTAATTGATAGACTTACCAAGTATGCACACTTTTGCACACTATCTCATCCTTTCAAAGCCAGTACATTTGCTACTTCATTTTTGGAAACAACTCAAAAGATACAGGGAAACCCAAAGATTATTGTAAGTTACAAAGATCCCATTTTCACTGGAAATTTTTGGAAAATTTGTTTTCTTGTCTCGGTACTCAATTAGCTCATACCTCATCTTATAAATCTCAATCTGATGGTGGAATTGATATAGTGAAAAAATGTTTGGAAGGATATATTAGTTCCTTCATATTTGATAAACAAACACAATGAGTCAAGTGGTTACCCATGGTATAATGGTGGTATAACACTTCCTTCCATACCGTAGAAAAAATGACCCCATTTATGGAACTTTATGGATGTCATCCATCATCCATCACAATCATCATTAAGAGACAATTCTAAGGTTAAAGAGGTGGATGATCACATAGAGAATCAGTAACGAGTTCTCCAACTCTTAAAGGATAACCTAACTCTAGCACACAATCGAATGAAGCAATAGGAATATCAACATCGTAGTGAAAGAATTTTTGATGTGGGTGATTGGGTATTTTTACAACTACAACCATACAAACAAAGTTCCATCAATCAAGCTAAGAAGGATAATAAATTATCACCCAAGTACCATGGCCCTTACAAGGTGTTGCAAAAGATTGGTACTATGGCATACAAATTGGATATTCTTACATATTCACGAGTACACCCATTTTTCCATGTCTCATGCTTAAATAAGGTTATAGGTGTCAAGTTACAAGTTCAAACTATATTGCCAGAACTTGACAAGGAAGGAAAAATCATGTTGGATCCTGAAGCAATCACAGAAACAAGAATCTAATAGTTACAAAATCAATCAATTTCATAGTATCTCATTAAGTGGAAAAACTTACCTACTGAATATTCCACATGGGAGGATGATTATTTTATACAGAAGCATGCATAACTACTCAAGTGTGGAGGACAATGAATTTTTCAAGGAGAGGGGCATGTTAGATCCTTATAATAATAGTGTAGCTCCCATATTGTTATTGTTTTGCCTCATAAAAGCCCACTATTTTTATTGTTGTGTCCTTATGTTATTATTGTTATGTAGGCCCTAATTATGTTGTGACCCTTTAGACTCCTACATTTTCTAAAGAGGTCTTGCAAGTTGAATTATCCAGGGATTTCTCATTTATGTGATGTAAAGAGAGGTTCCCCCCTCCAAGTGGATCATTATTTTGTCGTTCTTCTATCTTTTCTTATGTTTATGTGTTTATTGGAATTTTTTCAGAAAAAATCACATGAGACTTTTTTAGTCGACGCGTTTCGAACCATCTAATGTGGTTCATCGTTAGGTTAAGATGGATAAACAGATCTGGCATACGTTTAAATAGAAATAGCCCAATGTAAAAACCAATAATTATAACTGATAGAATCTAACATATAGATTTTTAAATATTATAAATATGACTATTAGATTAATTCCAGAAAAAATTAAAATGATATTACAAATAACAATGAAATCAAAATAAAATAAAAAGAGATTTTTTAATCTATGGGTCAAACTTAAAACTTTAATTTAATAAATTAGAAATCATAACGATAAAATAAATTCAAATAAAATTCAAAATGATAATTAAAATCAAATAAAAGTAAAATTATATATATATATATATATATATATATATATATATATATATATATATATATATATATATATGATTTAAAAATTATAATAATAAAAAAATTGTTTTCATATGAAATGGTTTTCAAAATTAAAATTGACTATTAAATTAAAATAAAGGTCAAATAAATTAGAAATCAATTAAATTTAAAATATAAAAATAATAGAAATAAAAATAAATTTTATTTTCATATAAATTGATTATCAAAAGTAAAAATGATTATTAAATTAAATGAGATAAAATTAAACAAATAAAGGTAAAACAAAATGATTTAAAAAGCGAATACAATGATTTTTAGCATATAAAAATGATTTTTAATAGTAAATAAAAGTAAAAATAAAACAAGACTTTTAAAATTAAAATGATTTTTAAAAACACCTAAAAATAATTTTTAACATCAAATAAATAAAATTAAGAAGACAGGGTCGAGACCCAACAATTGCTAATCTTACATCCATTGTCTTTATTGAGATTACTGTCTTCTTTCGATTTCTATGGCCTCCTTAATCTTCAATGCATATGTGATGTTTAGTTTTTCCCACATGTTCTGCTAGAGTTGAGGATCAGGTTATCCCATGTTTTATGTCATCTGCGTGCTCATGAATCCTTTAATTTTTTGAGCGGCTAGTCTCACCAATGTAGGGAGTCCCACAAGAACATGGGATGATGTAAACACATTTCATATCCTTCGGGTCCACCGGGTCTTTTACTGATCTCAGGGATTTCTAAATGGTGTTTAGGGGCCTAAAGGTTGAGGGGACCTTATGCTTCTTAAGGATCCTCTTAATCTTGTCAGTGGTCCCTTGGATAAATGGAAGATGCACACCAAAAATACAGTCTTTGGGTTCTTTTATAATCTTTGTACCATTGTCAGCCTTAAGGACAACTTTCATACATTGGTGCCTACTATACCCATTATTATTAAAAACATATAGGAGGTGTTTTTTCTCATAATTTAGGTAGTTTTCATCATAAATTCCTAACGCTCGAGTAGCTAAGGTGTTGAGAACACCCAAATTTTGAGCAAGGAAATGATAGGATTTAGCATGAAGATATTGATTTGTATGATTTTTTACGAAATACCTAGTGAAAGAAAGAATCGTCATCCTTATTTGAAATAAGGATGTTGAGGAAACAAAGACTCCCATTAATTTCACATTCCATGGTGAACTTTATGGAGCTAGACTAATTGTTAAGATGTTGAAAAAAGCGTTCCAACTTTTCCCGGCCATGAGAACAGATGACACAGATGTCATCTACGAACCTCTTCCAAAGCTTTGGTTTGAATGGTGTTGAGGCCAAGTCCTTCGACTGAAATTATTTACAGATGATCCACAATAGGGGAGAGGGGGTAACCCATGGAAACAACATATTTTTTTTCATAGGATTCCCTATCGAAGCTAAAGAAAGTAGAGGTATGACAAATTTCAACTAATTTAGCCGTATCGAGATCTGCAATGGGCTTAATTATTTAAATGGCCTCATTAATAAGGTTGTTAGTGTAAAGGGAGACTACATCAAAACTCACACGAATATCACCACAATCAAGATTAATACCCTATAAATCATTGATGAATGATGATGAGTCCTTGACAAAGGATTCGGTAAGGCCAACAAGGAGTTTTATCTTCTAGGCTAAATAATTCACTAGAAGATAGGTCGGCCCTCCTATAGTGTTGACAATGGGTCTCGGGGAGCCCCTTCCTTATGGATATTTGGAAGTCCGTAGATCCTAGGGGTAAGATGGCTATTTTTGATGAGATTATGGCTAAAGGAACCAACAATGATACTGGATTTAATAGCTAGAGCCACAACTTTGGAGATATTCTTCAAGGGATACTTATTAAGTTTTCTATAGCTCCTGCTATTAAAAAGGTGATCCAATATTTTCCTTCAATAATCCTCCTTATTTAAAATAACCACAACACCACCCTTGTTGGATTTTAAAACAATTATGTCCTTTTTATTGTTCAAAGACTTTAGAGAATTAAATTCAAGATTGCTAATGTTTTTCTTGGGGGGCTTTGCCTTTCTAAGGATGACAACACAGTCTTGTCTAATGATATCCTTAATGACGTACGATAAGTCTCTAATCCCATATTCAATATCACAAATAACCTCAACGACCGATATTTTCTAGGAGCAAGGGAAAATTTTAATCCTTTCTCCAGAAGACTACAGACATGAGGGTGAAAATAAAAAATGGAAATAATAATAACATTATGTCTTATTTTGACCTGTATACGTAAAAAATTCATGAAAATTAAATTATCCTCCTCTATTTCCCCTTAAGCTTTTAATATTGAAGTCCATTTCATTTTCTACAAGAGCTTTGAAATTCTTAAATTTTTCAAATGCTTCATATTTTTTTTTAATAAATCTAACCCAGACTATTCTTGTAAAATCATCAAAAAATAGCATAAAATATCTATCGCCTTTTAGAGTGTGTGTTCTGGCTAGTCCGCAAATATTTGTGTGAATAATCCCCAATGGTGGAGATGTTGAATACTCTCTTTCTTTTAAAAGACTTCGGTTTTACATATCAAGTTGGCGTTCTTCGAAAACTTCATTATGAGGTTTATAAACCCTAAGAATATCTCTGACAACTTGTGTTATTGTGTGTTTTAACAAGTTGTCAAAACTGATATGTTTGAATATGTTATGCCACAACCAAATTTCATCCATTTTTCCAACACAACATTTTTCATTGTTTGATTAACATAGTGTGTAAACATTTCCATATGTTCTGATGGCCCTTCCTACCAACTTACCAATATCTACATTCATGATTTCACATTTTGGAGCTGAATATTATATCGAGGCGTTGATTGCACATTTGATTGACTCTCAAAAAATTATGCTTTAGTCCTTCTATGTACAACAAATATTGGTTTTTGGTTCTTCTATTATCAGTGCTGATTGTTCCTTTTCTAGTAATATAGATGCATTGTTTCCAAACTTTACTTTTTCTTCATCTATTTCTTTGATGCTGATAAATTTTCTTTGATCCCCTCTCATGTCTCTTGATAAACCAGTATCGACGTACCATTTTTGCTCTTGCATCTAGGATTATAGAATGACACCACACTTTTCTTCCCCTTTTCCATACTTTGAGAGAACTCCTTTCCATTATTTGATTTAGTTTACAATCCTTGGCCTTTTTTCCAAAGTTATGACCTAGAAAGCATTCAATGTGACTTTGTAAATTTTTTCTCCCAAAATTACAATCAACTACTTTACGATCGAATGCATAACATAAAAATTAATAACCATAAATGAATTTGTGGTACCTTGAGGATTGTGCTTTGCTAATTGTTTTGGTTTGAAAGTCTTCCTAAATTTCCATAGTTGGTTGTCTTGTTGTATATGCATCTTCCCTAAGATGGGAAATTATTCCATTATTCTCTTCTAGTTGTTTTTATGTTTTCCCCAATTGTTTCTTGACTTCATCAAGTTTCTTTTTCACAATTCATTAGAGGAAATTTCAACTCAAAAATAGGCACCTAAGAAAATATATATTAATAAAATAATGTGATGTAAACAATTTTTTAATATATCATTTTTATTATTTTACTTTTATCAAAATTACCCAAATAAATTGCATGTTTATCAAAATAGTTGTATATACATTTATATTTAAATTAATTAATTAGCACAATATTTAGCACAATTTAAATTTAAAAAATTAAATTTGAATTTGAATTACCTAATTTAAATAAATAAATTTAAAATCTAATTTAAATATAAATTACCCAAATAAATACACTATTATAATATATATATATATATATATACACACACACACTCACAAGATTTAATAAAATTTAAATAAAAAAATAAATTTAAAATTTAAATTACTTATACTTCATTAAAAACACAGTCAACCCATGATTTACTCTTCATTAAAATTATTCTCGATATTCTAACTTTTATAGAATAAGATATTAAATTTATTTTTAATATTTATTGTAGTTTTTGGTCACTTGGGCACCATTCATGCTAAGGTAGGTAAATTATATATTTTTTTAAATGTGTTAATGCTTAGTCATACCTATATCTCTTTTGAATTTTGCAGGATTTTAATTGGCTTACACATTATGACATGGAAATTTAAGATTCAATAAAATTTAAATTAAAAAAGTAAATTTAAAATTTAAATTACATATGGGTCATTAAATACACAGTCAACCCATGATTTACTCTTCATTAAAATTATTCTCGATATTATAACTTTTATAGAATAAGATATTAAATTTATTTTTAATATTTATTGTAGTTTTTGGTCACTTGGGCACCATTCACATTTAAGGTACGTAAATTATATTATTAAAAAATGTGTCCATGCTTAGTCATACATGTATCTCTTTTTAATTTTAAAGGATTTAATTGGCTTACACATTATGACATGGAAATTCAAAGTTAACTTTTTAAAATCAAATTTCCTCTAATGTCATTTTTCCTTTTAACCTTCTCCAAGTAAAATTCTAGGAGCATAAAAATTGTTGCATCTAAGTCCATATTTTCAATATTCCTTCAATCCATCTTCCAGCAGTTAACTATTCCTGAAGATGAACTACTCTAATTCCACTTGTTAGCACAAAGGTCATACAAAGGGAGGTGAATCATAGTTAGTGAAAGTTTATCATTTCATAACTTTTCATAATTAATAAATCATGTTACACTGAATCCTAACCATAATCATCATATCATCAGAAAGAGTAGTGCATCATAAAATTGTCATCACATCAATAAAAAAACATCACATCACAAGAGATGCAAGTTTTTTACGTTGAAACCTATATGAGACAAAACCATGAATCCTTCTTCTTATTTATCTTCAATTCATTACAAATATTTGTAGCTATGACCTGTTACAAGCAAATACCCCCAAGAAATGCATGTTGTCACTTTTGGTAGGCTACAACCCGATTGAGGCACCAACCTCAAAAATATGCAAGAAACTACTCACTATAGGCTACAACCTAATTGGGGCACCAACCTCGATAATGAGCGGGCTCCAAATTTCTCTAGGATCTAACCTGATTAAGGTCTCAACCTCAATAAAGAACGAGCTCTAACTTTCTTTAGGCTCTAATTTCCTTCTTCAACTCCTTGTGGACCTCTATTTCATATCATTTTAAAACTATATCCATTGTCATCATATACCATTGAATCATAAGTAATGTCACAATATGAAACCTGTAATCTTTGTCACTACATAGTCCACGATCACTGCCAAAACTTAAAACTACTTCAATTGTAATCACCTGCAACCATTACCACTATAATATCTACCATAACTTGCATGTCAATCACTATTACCGGTTGTCATATTACTTCCCATACTATGCTCTAACAAGTTAATCAATCTAGTCACTAAAGCCCGTTCTCGAAACTTATTTTCCCCATATATTTGAAACCACCAAAATATTCTCAATGAACCTAAAAATATAAACAATATATTTTGGCCATCAAATACACGTCAAAAAGGAATCAGACACCTTTAGTTACATCCATCTCTAAGCCCTAATCTCCCATCTTCTTTCAAAATCCAATTTGGACCAATATTGACTCCAAAAGCTCATAAAAAAACATATCAAACTATATAGCAAACTAAGGTTCTGCAAAAGGCCGTTTTTTGAGCACATTAGACAAAATGACCAATTTCTAACATCAGCTCTATATTATTTCAATCAACATTCAGTTAAAGGTTCAACATAATGCACTGATTATGTATTAAAAACAAATTCAAACCTAAACACCATTAGGAATCAAACTAGGGTCTCGGTGCTCACAACATAACTCCACTACCAACCATGCTCATCACTAGGACTTGAGCCAAGCATTCAACACATTTGTTATATTTCCGACGGGGACTACCACATAATATTGCTTACCACTAACTATTGTTTCTGCACACTAGGGTTATGCCGCACTTGAAGCTTATCACACTAGGTTTCCATTGCACTATGGTTTCGTCGCAAAATTGTTCAAGCCTTATCACCACCGGGACTTGGACTAGGGTCTCGGTGGCCACAACGTGCCTCAGCCACCAACTCAGCTTTCGATGGGAATTTTCAGGTCCCCATTTCATCTTAGTTTTATTTTGTAGTAGTAATAGTGAAGAGATGGGGGTCCAACCCTGAAACAAATCATCTCACCAACAATCACACCAATCAAACCAGTTTACCCAATGATCATACCAATTGAACCAATTCACCCAAAAATCATACCAATCAAATCGTTCCACCCAATGATCATACCAATCAAAGCATTTTACCCAATGGTCATATCAATCAAACCATTCCACCCAACTATCATACCTAATGAACCATAATAACAAAAATAAAAATTCTCCTTCACTCGATCCTAAAACCAATATGCCAACCTCATTACATCAATTATTGTATTATCATCATTGTTATATGTTCTTTTGAATAACGCCAGGGTGTGTTTATATAGGAGCTAGTATACGGGGACAGGTTGATGCGCCTATCAAAACCTTTTCATTGCAATAACAAATTAGGGGCCAACGGTTAGCTCTCCATACTTGGATGTTTTAACCATATGACCATTAATTTCATCCTTTGATCCTTGTGACCATACCATATGACTTAAACCCTTGGGTCATTAGTCATTTGCATGATTATGTTAGCATGACATTATCATTTCATATGGTAGCATGTGAATGATGTCATGTGTCACCCAATTTTGGACAATTTTATAGCCAGAAATTACCACATGTGGTTTCCACATGGCACCTGCTAGACATGCCACGTGTCATGCCACATTGTTCTTGGGGACACATCACAACCTATATATGTCTCAACATCTCTGATGCATGATGCTAGTTCCATTGTACAGAGGTGATGTTTCAACCACGTCATCGTGTTTGGAAAATGAAATTATGCAATATTAAGCATGCATCAGTCCGACTAGGTGTGTTAAACATCATGCACATTTGTATTATCTTCCCCCATTCACTTCACATTTTTATCTTAATGTGGTTAAAATTCATGCAAGCTCTATTGATATCTATTATTGACTTGGTCAATCAACCATGGATGTTCCCAAAAGATGTGCATTATTTAAAATGTTAATAATTTGGGTTTTTTCCCTATAGTATGGACATCAAATTAATTTTGATTTTCAAATGGATATAACTTCTCATCTGGGAGGAGTTTTTGAGAGTAGGATATATAGTTCGTAAAGCATTGACAATACCTCCACAACCATGTTTTTTAGAGGCTTATTAGGGCATAAAAAATGTATCAAAAAGTCAATAAAATTCAACCTCCTTTTAGCTTGACCTGGTGAGGGTATGTAAGAGATATAGTTGTCACACTACCTCCTTTGACTCATGAACAATATTTTTTTTAATCATTTTACATCAATGACATCATGTTATCATCAATGAAAACACTACATGTAATAATATCCCCCTTTTCATTGATGCACTACTAGACATTGAAGGTTATTGATGACAAACTTGTAACAAAAACTCTCCCCCTGTAAAATTCTCCATCCATTAATACTTTAATTTTATCCTTTATATCAATGTCTCTACAAAATATCCCTATTTAGTATCAATGGAAAAGGGTAATGAATGTCTATAAAACTTCCATGTTGATGATTATGCATAAGTACTTGTCAAAACTCCATAACTTGTTCCTATATAATATTGTGGGCCTAACTCAACCATGATACCTTCCTACTATGATTTTGATAGATTCTCAAAATTTGTAGAAATAATTTTGATTTTATAGAAATAACTCAAAATTTGTAGTTGCTAATGAAATCGAACTGAAATCAATAGACACAAATTTGTTCTACTCAATTTTCAGAAAGGAAAACATACAATAGAAACACATGCAATCATTCAAACACAATGAACACAATATTTTTCCTGGGGAACCCAACTGGGAAAAATCCCTTCTATTTTTGTATTATATCACATGAAAAAAATGATCTATTACAATGACAACTTTAATCCTTGAAGCTCAACCTGCACTACAATATTGATCTCATCCTCTTGGGCTTGCTCTGGCGAATACTCAAAGTAGGCCACTTGCTCGCCCCTATATCCCTGTGTAATTCGTGAGGAAATTAGCTCCTAAATAATTGGGAAAACTCTCATTTTCTTACATAATTCCTAAGAGGAATCCCTCACCTGCTACATGCAAACTATATAACTCTCTAGTATACAATAATAAATACAATTATGCATTTGAATTACCTAATTTAAATAAATAAATTTATAATCTAATTTAAATTTAAATTACCCAAATAAATGCACTATTATCATATATATATATATATATATATATACACAAGATTTAATAAAATTTAAATTAGAAAATAAATTTAAAACTTAAATTACTTATGTGTCATTAAAAACACAGTTAAGCCATGATTTACTCATTAAAATTATTCTTGATATTATAACTTTGATAGAATAAGATATTAAATTTATTTTTAATATTTATTGTAGCTTTTGGTCACTTGGGCACCATTCACGCTAAGGTAGGTAAATTATACTATTAAAAAATGTGTTAATGCTTAGTCATACCTGTATCTCTTTTGAATTTCTAAGGATTTTAATTGGCTTACACATTATGACATGGGAATTCAAGATTTAATAAAATTTAAATTTAAATTGCTTATGCGTCATTAAAAATACAGTCAACCCATGATTTACTCTCCATTAAAATTATTCTCAATATTATAAATTTTATAGAATAAGATAATAAATTTATTTTTAATATTTATTGTAGTTTTTGGTCACTTGGGCACCATTCACATTTAAGGTAGGTAAATTATATTATTAAAAAATGTGTTGATGCTTAGTCATACTTGTATCTCTTTTTAATTATAAAGGATTTTAATTAGCTTACACATTATGACATAGAAATTCAAAGTTAACTTTTTAAAATCAAATTTCCTCTAATGTCATTTTTCCTTTTAACCTCCTCCAACTAAAATTATAGGAGCATAACAAATGTTTCATCTAAGTCCATATTTCCAAGATTCCTTCAATCCATCTTCTAGCAATTAACTATTCTTGAAGATGAACTACTCTAATTCCACTTGTTAGGACAAAGGTCATACAAAGTGGGGGTGAATCATAGTTAGTGAAATTTTATCATTTCATAACTTTTCATAATTAATAAATCGTGTTACATGGAATCCTAACCATAATCATCATATCATCAGAAAGAGTAATGCATCACAAAAATATCATCACATGAATAACAAAACTTCACATCACAAGAGACAACTTTTTTACGTTGAAACCTATATGAGACAAAACCATGAATCCTTCTTCTTTATCTTCAATTCATTACACAGATTTGTAGGCTATGACCTGTTGCGGGAACCTACCCCCAAGAAATGCAAGTTGTCACTTGTGGTAGGCTACAACCCGATTGAGGCACCAACCTCAAAAATATGCAAGAAAATAATCCCTATAGGCTACAACCTAATTGGGGCACCAACCTCAATAATGAGCGGGCTCCAAATATCTCTAGGATCCAACCTGATTAAGGTCTCATCCTCAATAAATAACGTGCTCTAACTTGCTTTAGGCTCTAATTTCCTTCTTCAACTCCTTGTGGACCTCTATTTCATATCATTTTAAAACTAGATCAATTGTCATCATATACCATTGAATCATAACTAATGTCACAATATGAAACCTATAATCTTTGTCACTACATAGTCCACAATCACTGCCAAAACTTACAACTATTGTAAATGTAATCTCCTACAACCATTACCACTATAATATCTATCATAACTTGTATGTCAATCACTATTACTAGTTGTCATATTACTTCCCATACTATGCTCTAACCAGTTAATCAATCTAATCACTAAATCCTGTTCTCGAAACTTATTTTCCCCATATATCTGAAACCATCGAAATCTTCTCACAGAACCTAAAATTATAAACAATATATTTTTGCCATCAAATACATGTCAAAAATGCATCAGGCACCTCTAGTTACTAACATCTCTAAGCCCTGATCTACCATATTCTTTCGAAATCCAATTTGGTCCAATATTGACTCCAAAAAATCATAAAAAACATATCAAACTATATAACAAATTAAAGGTTCTGCAAAAGTCCCTTTTTTGGGGACATTAGACAGAATCAACAATTTCTAACATTAGCTCTATAGTTTTTCAATCAGCATTCAGTTAAAGGTTCAACATAATGCACTGATTATGTATTAAAAAAAAATCAAACCTAATGATCATTAGGACTCAAACTAGGGTCTCGGTGCTCACAACATAACTCCACTACCAACCATGCTCACTGCCAGGACTTAAACCAAGCATTCAAAAATTTTGTTATAATTTCGACGGGGACTACCACATAATATTGTTGACCACTAACCATTATTTCCCCACACTAGGGTTACACTGCACTTGAATCTCAACACACTAGGGTTCCATTGCACCATGGTTTTGTCGCAAAATTGTTCAAGCCTTATCATCACCGGGACCATAACTAGGGTCTCGGCGGACACAACATGCCTTAGCCACCAACTTAGCTTTCGATGGGACTTTTCAGGTCCCCATTCCATCTTAGTTTTATTTTTTAGTAGTAATATTGAAGAGGTGGGGGTCCAACCCTAAAACAAATTAGCTCACCAACAATCACACCAATAAAACAAGTTTACCCAATGATCATACAAATTGAACGAATTCACCCAACAATCATACCAATCGAATTAGTCCACCCAATGGTCATACCAATCGAACCATTTTACCCAATGATCATATCAATCAAACCATTCCACCCAACTATCATACCTAATGAACCATAATAACAAAAACAAAAATTCTCCTTCGCTCGACCCTAAAACTAGTATGCCAACCTCCCTACATCATTTATTGTATTATCATGATTGTTACATGTTTTTTGGCATAACATAAGGGTGTGTTTATATAGGAGCTAGTAAACCTAGATAGGGGCAGTTTGATGCGCCTTTCAGAACCTTTTCATTGCAATAAAAAATTAGGGGCCAACAACATGCTCTCCATACTTGGATGTTTTAACCATATGACC
This sequence comes from Pinus albicaulis, assembly GCA_034641835.2. NCBI lineage: Eukaryota > Viridiplantae > Streptophyta > Pinopsida > Pinales > Pinaceae > Pinus > Pinus albicaulis. Next base: position 1,013,640,029 of record CM076578.1, on the reverse strand, counting down.
ACTGATGTCATCCACTTTTGATCCATATGACCATACCATATGACTTAAACCATTTTTTCATTAGTCATTTGCATGATTATGTTAGCATGAAATCATCATTTCTTATGGTAGCGTGTGAATGATGTCATGTGTCACCCAATTTTGGGCGATTTTACATCCAGAAATTACCACATGTGCTTGCCACATGGCACCTGCTAGACATGGCACGTGTCATGCTACATTGTTCTTAGTGCCACATCACACCATGTATATGTCTCCACATGTATGATTCATGATGTTAGTTCCATTGTACAAAGGTGATGTTTCAACCACGACATCGTATTTGGAAAATTAAAGTATACCACGTATTAAGCATGCATCAGTCCAGCTAGGTGTGTTAAACATCATGCACATTTTTACTATCTTCCCCCACTCACTTCACATTTTTATCTTAATGTGGTTAAAATTCATGCAATTTCTACTGATATCTATTGTTGACTTGGTCAATAAACCATGGATGTTCCAAAAAGATGTATGATTGTTTAAAATATTAATAATTTGGTTTTTTCCCTATAACGTGGACATCCAATTAATGTTGATTTTCAAATGGACATAAATTCTCTTCTAGGAGGAGTTTTTGAGAGTAGGATATATAGTTGGTAAATAATTGACAATACCTACACAACCATGTTGTTTAGAGGATTAGTAGGGCATCAAAATTGTATCAAAAAGTCAATAAACTTCAACCTCCTTTTAGCTTGACCAGGTGAGGGTATGTAAGAGATAGATTTGTCACACCACCTCCTTTGAATCATGAACAATATTGTTGTTTTATCCTTTTACATCAATGACATCATTTTATCATCAATGAAAACACTATATGTAATAATATCCCCCTTTTTCATTGGTGCACTACTAGACATTGAAGGTTATTTTATGACAAACGTGTAACAAAAACTCTCCCCCTGTAAGATGCTCCATCCATTAATACTTTGATTTTATCCTCTATATCAATGTCTCTACAAAATATCCTTATTTAGCATCAATGGAAAAGGGTCATGAATGTCTATGAAACTTCCATGTTGATGATTATGCATAAGTACCTGTCAAAACTCCATAACTTGTTCCTATATAATATTGTGGGCCTAACTAAACCATGATACCTTCCTACTACGATTTTGATAGATTCTCGAAATTTGTAGAAATAATTTTTATTTTATAGAAATAACTCAAAATTTGTAGTTGCTAATGAAATCGAACTGAAATCAATAGACACAAATTTGTTCTACTCAATTCTTAGTAAGGAAAACATACAATAGAAACACATGCAATCATTCAAACAGAATGAACACAATATTTTTCCTAGGGAACCCAACTGGGAAAAGCCCCTCCTATGTTTGTATTATAACAGGTGATAAAAAATGATCTATTACAATGACAACTTTAATCCTTGAAGCTCAACCTGCACTACAATATTGATCTCATCCTCTTGGGCCTGCTCTACCAAATACTTAGCCAAACTAGGCCTCTTTCTTGTCCCTATATCCTTGCGTAATTCATGAGGAAATTAGCTCCTAAATAATAGGGAAAGCTCATATTTTCTTAAGGAATTCCCAAGAGGAATCCCTCACCTTCTACATGCAAACTATATAAATTCTCTAGTATAAAATAATAAATACAATTATGCATTTTCCCTCCTCTCAAATAGGAAATTCGAATTTCATGCATGACTAGGTCTATTTTTAGTAAATTGACAAGTTAACCGAGAGATCAGTAAGTTAAATAATTGTTATAACTACTCAAATGAACTTCTACTTAATCTATTATAGACTAGAGATTAGATAATTGAGTTTACCTAGCAATAACTCTACTAGATTGTTGAATTTTAGAAATCAACCCGTGCACAACCCTACTTCTAGCCTATAACTTGAATTTACTGACTAAACTAGGAGACAAAGCCATTTCACTCCAACTAACTACAATCCAAGTCATTATGCTGATGTGGAAATTCTAATTTCTCCATTTGACTAAGGCACACATCAAATGAAGCCTTTTCTTGTTACAATTTAACACTCCTTCTTAGCAAGAAAAGGGTTATGCACAACCCCAATCCTGCTCCTGTAGGAATGTACCGTAACACAACTCCATATCATTTTTTTTGTTTCTACTGCAAAAATTGCAACTGAGAATCATCCAAAATACTAAATCAACTATGTCTCTGGGTTGCAACTATCTCCTGAGCAGTCTCTGACTCTTACTAGCCTGCAATTGTTGCCCAAGATCTGACTACATCAACTGGCGCTGATACTTATTTTATTTAATATGATGAGAAAATTTAACAAGGGCAATGATCCATGAGAAGCGTATACTGCAATTGTTGTTACTCTTCTATGGATACTGCCCAAATCTTTGCAACTCTGGGACTAAGACTCTACATCTCTCCACCTCACTCCTAGAGGTAAAGTTGCATGCATGGTGAAATCTACCTATAGCTTGTAGATATTTTAACTTGAACACCAATTTGTTTTACTTTTCCAGTAGAAACATGGTTCAGGTAATATTTCCCTTTATTGAACACCACATCATGTCCACGGTCTTCAAGTACAACTATAGAAAATATATTTTTCTTCAGACTGGGAACATATATTACATCCTTTAGGTGAATATGGGAGCCTAACTCCATATTAAAGGTGACAATACCAATACATTTGGTACTACACCACCCATCATCTCCAAGTTCTATGTGTAATTCTAGGTCCTTCTCCTCTAAGTTGTTGAAGAACTCCTCATTTCCTATCATATAATATGAAGCACCAGAGTCTAGGCACCACTCACTCCATCTTACTAGGCTTTCCAGGAAAGAAATGAGGGTGAAATCCAACTCAAATTTTGATGCGATAGCATATCCTCCTACTCCTGTTGCAGGATCCTTATTGGATTTCTTGTGTAGACACTTGGTTGCATAGTATACATACTCATGGCAGTGGAAGCATTTAATTTTACTAAGGTCTTACATCTTGCCATGGTTCTGGATGGATTTTGCCTCACCTTGGGCCTTCTTGCCTTTGGAATTATTTTCATTTCCAACTAGAGCATAGTCTTCCTCCTCATCAATTATGGATGATACTCCATCTCTAGTGTTTCTTCTAATTTCCTCCTGTACCAAGTCAAAAAAAAGTATCTCCCAATTTGAGAGCTTGTCTCTTCCATTAACTAAATCTTGATAGTTGTGTCAGAACTTCACAATACCAAGGAGTGTAATCACACAATTTTATATGATGGCACATTTTCTCCTACTCCTCCAAGTTCATCTCGAGCCTGAGTGAATATCGATAGGTATTGTGCGATGGTTTCATTTTTCTACATTCGAATGCTATTGGGTTTATCTCTTGGTGCCAATTTCCTTGCATCACTACCGCTCTAGAAGAGATATATGAGAGTTTTCCACATTGCATAATCATTTTTATTTCCATGAAAACTCGAAAGCACGTGATCTATGACTCTCTCCCGGATAATCCTCCTGGATTTTGTTTTGTATTTCTTCCACTGAGCCATATGTTGTACATCTGATGTTGTTGATTTTGGAATATCATTTTGTGTGTAATCCAATACTCTATTGTCATCTATCACAACTTACATTATACTTTTCCAAGCTATGAAATTCAAAGTTCCCTCTAATGCATACTCAAGCGTCAATCCCTAGAAGGGTATTGTTCCCATGTTGAAGAAAACTCCTGCACCACAAATATTTTATTCAAAGTTTTTCTGATAAAATATTAGGAACCTGGTTTCTATGTAATTTTCAATGGCTTTGATAACATGTATAAATAACTCGAAATTTTAGTTTCTAATGAAATCAAATTGAAATAAATAAATACAAATTTATTCTACTCAATTTGTGGAAAGGAAAACATACAATAGAAACACATGCAATCATTCAAACACAATGAACACAATATTTTTCCTGGGGAACCCGACTGGAAAAAACCCCTCCTTTATTTGTATTATATCATATGAGAAAAAAATATTATATTACAATGACAACTTAAAACCTTGAAGCTCAACCTGCACTAAAATATTAATCTCATCCTCCTGAGTCTGCTCTAGCAAATACTTGGTCAAACTAGGCCTCCTGATTGCCCCTATTTCCTTGCACAATTCCTGATGAAATTAGCTCCTAAACAATAGGGAAAGCTCCTATTTTCGTGCACAATTCCCAAGAGTAATGCCTCACCTGCTACATGAAAACTGTATACTCTCTAGTATACAATAATAAATACAATTATGCATTTTCCCTCCACTCAACTAGGCAATTCGAATTGCAAGCATGATTAGGGCTATTTTAAGTAAATTAACTAGTTAATTGAGAGATCAATGATTTAACAAGTGTTATAACTACTCAATTGAACTCCTACTAACTATATTATATACTAGAGCTCAGATAATTGAGTTTAACTAACAGTAACTCCAATATATTGTGAAATTTAACAATAAACCCATGCACAACTCTACTTCTAGCCTATAACTCGAATTTATTGACTTAAATAGGATACAAAGCCATGTCACTCCAACTAGCTGTAATCCAAGTCATCTTGCTAATGTGGAACTTCAAATTTATCCATTTGACTATGGAACAAGTCAAATGAAACATTTTCTTGCTACAATTTAACATCCCCCTATAAATATGAACCATCTATTTATACTTCAATTTTATCCTTTATATCAATGTCTCTACAAACTCTCCCTCTTTGGCATTAATGGAGAAGGGTCATGAATGCCTATGAAACGTCCATGTTGATGATTATGCATAAGTACATGTAAAAACTCCATAGCTTGTTGTTAGATAATCTTGTGGGCCTAAATAAACCATGATACCTTCCTACTATGATTTTGATAAATTATCCCCTTAATACCATGCTTCAACTACTACTCATAATTGTTCCATATGTTATTCTCAAATTACTTAACCTACATAGTATTGCTTCTTAAAGTTTTGATTCAAATGATAGTCTTGAATCATTTCTTTGTAACCTTTTGTAATTCTAATGAGATAATTCTTCTGGTGAGGAAGAGACCACTCCCATATTCTATCTAATATATTCGAAACTTTCCCTTGTCAGTGATTTGATAAAAATATCAGCAATATATTCCTCATTTGGAATATATTCTACTCTGACTAAATTCTCAACAACTTTTTCTCATAAGAAATGATATTTTATTGGGATATGATTTGATTTTGAGTGCATGACATGAATTTACAAGAGATTAATTGCACTAGTATTATCACACATGATAGCAATAAGTTGATCATGATGTTCCTGAAGGTCCTTCAATATTTGATTCATCCATAGCTCTTGATTATAGTTCTAGCAAACTCGGGCTAAAATTTCATGTAATAAAATTTAATAAATGAAAAAATAAGGCCATGGTTAAGGGAAACTTATTCCAAGTTGAATGTTGGGCAAGATATCCTAGTGGGCATAACTTGATGTGTTTATGGCTAAGGGGAAATTGGCAAAGCCAATGTCTAAGGCTTTGAAAAGGAAAAAAATATTTTTCGCACATTTATTTATGAAAATAAAGGAAATTAGGAGAAAAGGAAGGTGAAAGGTCACAAGTTGCATGTGAGGAGGAAGATGAAGGAAAGTAATGGAAAATTGAAGAAATTAGAGGCCACGTCATTAAAAAATACCTCAGAGCATTAGTTGGTAGCTTTTTGGTCAACCTTTTTTTCAGTTCATTTTCAAAATTAGTCTCAAAGAGGATAAGAGCACCAAGAGGATAAAGAGATCAAGCAAGCAAAGGAAGGAAAAGAAATTAAAGGAAGGTCAAGGAAAGGAAAGGCATGGAAATAAAATATCAAGCAAGGAAAGGTTGGAACAAGCAAGCTTTAGCAGGAATACTTGCAGGTAACAGATTGCATGTATGATTTCCTATCTGGTTTTGACATGCATGGTATGCGCATGTTGTATTTGGTTCTTTTATTGTCAGTGGCATGGTTTTCTCAGGTTTTGATAGTGGTTTTCAAACTTTCCTTGCCATTTCTGGATAGCCACTGTGTGATGGGATTTTTCTCGGCTTTGATCTTTGGAATTGTTGTAAGGTTTCAGAATCCAGAACGGAGGTGGTCTCAAGAAAATTCCCAGAGTCCTATGAATCCCTTGACTGATAATGGCGGGATACATGGTAAAGTATAAGGGTAGAGACAGGAAAATTCCTCAAGGCTTGTGAAGGAATTTGGAGGCATTCCAAGCTCAGTTTGGTTTTGTGATCTCGAGGCCAATTTAGGTGAGATCACGGTATGTTGAGGGTGGAGGTGTTTTAACCTATGGATTAATTTGGTTGTTTTGGACTGGTTTATCCCATGAGATCCTGCATTCATGCATTGAATATGGCATGGGGGTGACTAGCTAAAAGAAATATTTGGTTCAACCATGTCTATGGTCGGGTGGTACGTGGAATTCCAGAACTTGGTTGGATCTTGCCTATTGTTGAAGAGGTAAATCCCCTCTGCGGACAGAGGTGATCCCTACTAGCCCAGATCGGGTCTAGCAACAATCGTTCACGCTATAGTGCACGTTCCTAATTGCAAATAAATCAACTAGCGATGAAGGCTTACCTGGAATCCAACGTTGTCGCTCGTAGAGAAAGTAGTGCTTCCGTTCCTTAGCTCCGAAAGATCACAATCCTCACGATTTCCATGAGCGGACACCTGCACACGCAAGAAACAAAACAAACACAAGCGTAAAATCCAGTATATGCAACTATATGTCAGTCAAAGAAGACATAACTCATTATCATAATCAACAACAAGAGTGGAACCATAACCAATAGTCGTTTATCATTAATCAATCAAAGGAGGATACAACCTGGCTCTGACGTTTAATTCTCCTTCGGAGGGTCACCAGCGGAACACGTCTCGAGAAAGCCTATCGGGGATAGGACAAGCCTCTTTCTTCGGATGTCTTGACAATAATCTCCCTGCTTGGATTTGGCCTTAAGGGAATGAATCAAGGCTCTTGCAGCATTAGGTTCTGATGGCTCTTGGGAACTAGCTTGCAAAGAAGACGAGCAAGCTTTTATAGATGGAGGAAGGGGATTTGGGATCCCTATAATCATGGGATTGGCCCTATCCTCAAGGAAGCTTCCATGAGAGGTGGCAAACCACTTCCTTTACATGGAGATCCAGAGCCAAACCTCCCAACTCAAATTAGATACCAATTTATGGATTAGTTAGGACGAAACTTCTGCCATTTATTTTTAAAAAACACTCCTTAAAATGGCTGGTGCGAGTGTGACTCTGAGACAGAGCGCCAATTGGCGCGCCCTATTTGAATGATTTCCCCCATTGGCGCAGGTACTGAACTGGCTTCCTGCGCCAATGCAAAAAGGGTTGTTTTTAGGGTTTTTCACAAGGAGTTGTCTTCAGGGCAATGAAATCTCATGTTCATAGGGATGTCATGAAAGTGGTTTCAAGTCATGTCACTGCTCACAGGTCATGGAATGAGCCCTCCAATTGTGCGGGATGGGGAATTGCAGGAACGGTGACAAATTGCTGTGTAACACCTATGTTTAAAGAAAGTTAATTTCTCTTAATTTTAATTGGTAAATGTGCTTGTTATTTTGTGGCCTTAATGGTTGTTATCTTATGGTTATTTATAATTTTACATGTTGTTTATAAGCATGGATATATGACAGGTTTTAGTCATGGATATTTTCATGTTTTTAACTGTAACTGAAATAATAATGGATGCAAGACCTAATTTTAAAATAGATAATGGGAGAGGGTGGTGATCCTTCTCATTTTTGGTTTCCTTGACCTTATGCTCAGACTTTCTTTCATGACATGTAGGTTTCCTATCTACCAAGTGTTTGACGAAATGTCAGTCTCAATTAGGGACGATTAGGTCTAGTACTGGTTTCAATTTTGGTTTATAATAATTGTAGTGATGTATTTTATGATTATATAGATTTATGGGTAGAGTCTTAGCCCTAGCCCTAGAAAATAGCCTTAAATTTTGTAGTCGTTGGTACAATAATGAGAAGAAAAGTCCATAGTTGCATGGATGTGGGCCTATGGGAGCGACTGGGAGCTTACAGTCGCATGGCGGGCTTGGCAAGGGAGCGACTGGGGCTATAGCTCAGGGAAAAGTTAAGTTGGCTCAGAGGATGGACACCTAGAGGGGTTGGGGTTGGGTTACTCCTGGAGGGTTATGAGGCACCTGAGGGAAGTCATAAAGTTTTGTTTTGTCGACTCCATTTCCTTAAGGTTACTTAGGAGGTTGAGTCTTGTCATAGCAACCCCTCATCTCATGTTAACCTCGGGTAAGCTGGTGAAAGTGGGTAGATGTGAGGGGAGAGATTCATTACAGGTGGTATTAGAGTGAAGTTGTGCTCTCTTTTGGAAAAGTCTAATGTTGTCAAGTTCATGGTTGTCATGCATGGGGTTGGGGTATACTGTCAGTATGGTCATGCATGATGGTGTATATTGAAATGTTGTTATATGGATATGTTTATGATTATACATGTACATGCTAATGTGGATTGATCTTGCGGATGATATAAGCCTCCCCTAAATGTAAATGAGGTATGTATTTCATTTTTGTATCCATTTGGTTTATCTGACATGATATACTTGTAGGAAGAAGAGAATCAAGGATGATGAGAAAAATGGTAGACTGTAGTTCCTGTGACTCTCCCTACATATCACTTTGGAAGAAAGGAGATGAGCATTCTCCTAGTGTAGTAGATACATTGAGGAGATTGAGGGCACAAATAAAAATTTGTAAGGCAGATAATGACAGCGTGTTTGAGGTTTAGGAAAGACTTGGAAGGCTCAGGAAAAGAAGATAAATTTCAATGCAATGATTCTTCAGAGCTTGTCAAAGTTGTAGAAACAGGGATAGATGAAAATTAGTCAAGAGCAGTAGGAAAATACTAATGGATCCCATGGTAGCAGGTCTCGGTCAGGATACATGTTGGATAGAGGGGACACATTTATAGGTGGCAGATGATTTGACACACCTGACAGGAGGACTGGTATGTATGGGCATCATTCTAGTTTCTATTCTAGGAGGCATCATCATAGTCATCATCGTCATCATCCTTACAGGAGGTGTGAGTATTTGTCAGAGGATTTCAAGAAATTCAAGCCTCCTACATTTGATGAAGAGATGAAGAAGTTAGAAGATGCAGTGCCATGGTTTCTTGGGATGAAGATATTCTCTAGATTGCACAGCTATATAGAGAACATGAAAGCCAAGATAGCCACTTTCAGTATTAAGGGGAAAACAGATATATGTTGGGATGATCTGAAGAATTTTAAAAGTATTTGGGAGGATGACTTGACTTGGGATGAGTTTTATAGGCTCTTCAAGAATAAGTACTTGTCGGAGAGGTACTCTTATGCTAGAGCTAAGGATTTTTATGAGTCGCAGATGGGTTCCATGACAGATGATGAGTAACTAGTAGGTTCCTAAAGCTATTGAGATGTGTGACTTACCTCAAGGAGAAGGTCAAGGTTCATAGATTCATTAGTGGGCTGCCAGTATAATATAGAGACTGGATTGAGTTTGATGAGACTAGATCATTAGAAGAATCCATTTAGAAGTTGAAGAATTGTTATAAGCAGTCAAAGCACAAATTTGAGCCTAACCGTGAATTGAAAGGAAATGAGAAAGACAAAGGAATATGGACACCAAAGTAGGGAATACCTCAAGATGCAGGTGAGAAATAAAATGTGGTTCCTTACAATAAGTTTAATACAGTTGAGAAGGGACATGGATCACAGCCTGGAGAGAAGAAAACTAGAGGTGATGGTAGAGAACCATTACAGTGTTGGATATGTGGAAAATATCATCGCAAGAAGGATTGTCCATTGTACCAGGGTGGTAGAAATTATTTAGATAGTGCTCAGGAGGTGCAAAAAGTTGGGGATGTTGGTGATATCATTCCTCGTATTTATGCAGATGTGGACAAGAAGTAGGCGAATCACTACACATCTATCATTGAGATGAACAGGCTTTGTGATAAACTTATTTCTATTTTGATTGATCCTAGATCTAATTATATTTATGTTAATCCTGACCTGGTGGATAAGTGTGGCTTGAGAAATGAATTTCATGGATTATATTGTTTGGTGTAGTTGGCTACATGTACTAAGAATAGATTTCACCATTGGGTAATAGCTTGTGCATTTGATTTAAATGGTATGCCTACAACAACACATTTTAATTTAGTGCCATTGGGATCGTATAACATGCTTTTGGGTATGTATTAGTTGTACCGTCACAGGACCAAAGTGGATTTTTATGACAAGGACATTGAATTCCTAGATGATAATGGAGAAAATAGAATTTTGCAGGGAAAGAAGAAGCCTACATTAGTGAGGATGGTCGCCGCTATGCAGGCTAAGCACAATTATAGAAAAGGTTGTGTGATGTTTGCAGTGCATATTTCTAGTGACAAGGGTAAGGATGTTGAGGATGTAGAAATATTCCAGAGGTATCCTATATTGCAACATTTTCAGGATGTGTTCTCAGTAGAGATTCCATAGTTACCTCCTCACAGGGAAGTGTAATTTTCTATTGAGTTGGCACCAGGGGCAGCACCAACATCAAAGGCACCTTACAGGATGAGCACACTAGAGTTAGTAGAGTTGAAGTTCCAGTTGAAGGAAATGCCTGACAAGGGATACATTAGGCCAAGTGTATCAGCTTGGGGTGCACCTGTGTTGTTTGTAAAGAATAAGGATGGTACTCTTAGGTTGTGCATTGATTATAGGTAGTTGAACAAGGTGATGATCTAGAATAGGTACCCATTGCCGAGGATTGATTATTTGTTTGATCAGTTCAAGGGAGAAGCAATATTCTCAAATATCGATTTGAGATCAGGATACCATCAGGTACGCATCAAAGAAGAGGACATTTACAAGACTTCATTTAGGACCAGGCATGGGAATTATGTGTTTGTTGTAGTTCCATTCGATTTGACTAATTCCCCATCTACATTTATGTGTTTTATGAATAGTGTGTTATGTCCTTATCTGGACAATGTTGTTACTCTATTCATTGATGACATATTGGTATATTCTAAGAATGAGTAAGGGCATGTCGAGCATTTAGTACCAGTTTTGAGATTACCAAGAGAGCATCAATTATATTCTAATCTTAGCAAGTGCAGTTTCTTTTAGACGGAGGTACACTACTTGGGACATGTTGTTTCCAAGGAAGGCATATCAGTAGATATGGAAAAGATAAAGGAAATCATGGAGTGGTTAGCTCCTAAGAATGTGGAGGAAGTCAAATCATTTATGGGACTAGCATGATATTACAAGAGGTTCATTAGGAACTTCTCATGCATTTCATATCCTATTACATCTTTGCAGAGAAAAGGTAATAGTTTTGAGTGGACAGAAGAATGTGTCGCTATTTTTGAGCAGTTGAAGCATTTTTTGACCAATGCTTCAGTTATTAAGATCGCAGATCTAGATAAAGAGTTTGTATTTTGTATAGATATTTGTAAAAGAGGACTTGGTGGAGTCCTTATGCAGGAAGGATAGGTGGTATGCTATGATTCCATGAAATTAAATAAGCATGAGCAAAACTACGTGACTCGTGATCTTTAGTTCACAAATATTATTCATGCTTTGAATATGTGAAGGAACTATCTTCTTAACAAGAGATTTGTATTGATGAGTGATCACAATGGTTTGAGAAATATGTTTGACCAACCAAATATGAATGCCAGTAAAGCTAGATGATTGGCCACCCTTAGTGAGTTCGAATTCAATATCAGATACATTAAGGGAAAGGAGAACATGTTTGCAGATGATCTCAGCAAGAAATTACATGTGAATCATATAGCAGCTATGAGTTCCTATGGGACATACTTACATGATCATATCTTACATGAAAGACAACTGGATTACAGGTATATGGATCTCAGGCATAGATTACAATAGAGTAGACGTATAGGTATAGGTACAAGTACATGTATAGATACAAGCGCAGGTACAGGTACAGGTGGTCAAGATGTAGATTATCGTCTCATGGAAAATGGTTTGGTAAGATTCAGGGACAAGATCTATGTGTCGGATGACAGTGAGATCAAGAAGATTATATTGAGGGAGTTTCATGTCAATCCATAATTGGGTCACCCAGGATATCAGAATACATTTACAACAGTGAAGAATTTCAACTATTGGCCAAATCTAAGGAAGGAAGTAGCATATTTCGTGGCTAGATGTTTGGATTTTCAGTTGGTGAAGGAAGAATGCAAGCATCCAGGTGGTATACTACAGCCTATTCCAATTCTGGAATGGAAATGGGAGGTAATTTCCATGGATTTAATTACAGGTCTTCCGAGGATAGTGAGGTAACTTGATTCTATCATGGTTTTGGTTCAAAGGTTGAACAAGGTGGCTCACTTCATTCCAATGAAGACTACATATTCAGCTAGTGAGGTGGCACAGGTCTTCATCAGGGAGATTGTGATATTACATGGTTTTCCAAAGAATATTGTGCCAGACAAGGATGCCAAGTTGACTTCTAGGTTTTTCAAGTTGTTTGTTTCTTTGGGGATAGATTTGTCCTTCAGTAAAAATTATCATCCATAGATAAATGGACCTACAAAGAGGGTAAATAGGATCTTGGAGGACATGCTAAGGATGTATGTGACTCACCAGCAGAGGAGATGGTAGGAGTACCTTCCACTGGCCAATTTTTCATACAAAAATGGTTATTAGAAGTCGCTAGGATGAGTCCTTTCGAGGCAATGAATGGGCGAAGTTGTAATACTCCCATCAGTTGGAGTGATCTAGTGAATAGGGTACTTATTAGACCGGACATGTTGGCAGACATGGAACATGAAATGCAATTTATAAGGAAGAATATAAAGGCAGAACAGGACATGCAGAAGATTTATGCAGACTAGTAGAAGTCATTTAAGGAGTTTCAGGTTGGGGAGCATGTATATTTGTGTATCAAGCCCAAGAAGAGCTCCTTGAGGATTTTATCACTTGCCACATTGGCACCATGGTATTGTAGGCCTTTTGAGATCCTTGAGAGGATTTGACCAGTGCCCTGTCGAATTGCACCGCCTCCAACAATGAAATTCCATGATTTTTTCCATGTTTCATTGCTTAAAATGTATATAAGGATGTTGATCATGTTATTGATTGGTCAGTATTGCAAGTGGAGAAAGAAGGATAATTCCAGTCAGAACCTCAATGCATATTACAGCAGAAAAAACTCATGCTCTGAAACAGAGCCATCGAGCAAGTTAAAGTGTAGTGGAAGCACTTTGGGCCCGAAGAAGCTACATGGGAGATGGCAGATCAGATGCGAGATATGTATCCTTCATTTTTTTCCAGTTGAGGAAAATCATTTTTGTTATTTGTACATATTTATGGATGGTTTCTATTGTAAATACCGTGATGAGCTAAGTTATAAATATCCAATAAGTGGTATGGTTGTTATATTGTCATGTTGTCATGATGGTTTTTTCTTTTGAGAAGGTTATTCATTGTAAATATTTCATCGAGATAATTTATAAATCTCCATGGTAAAGTATGTTTTCTTTTCAGTAGTTTTGTTGAGGTATAAGTGTGGTTTAACACCGAGGATGGTGTTCCCCAAAGGGGAGGGTTCTGTAACAGACCTGGGCCAAAATTTCATGTAATAAAAGTTAATAAAGACAAAAATAATACCACGATTAAGGGACACTTATTCCAAGTTTAATGTTGGGCAAGATATCCTAGTGGGCATCACTTGATGTGTTTATGGCTAAGAGGAAATTGGAAAAGGCAATGGTTAAGGCTTTGAAGAGGAAAAAAATATTTTGGCACATTTATTTATGAAAATAAAGGAAATTAGGATAAAAGGAAGGTGAAAGTTTAGATGTTGCATGTGAGGAGGAAAATGAAGAAAATTAATGGAAAATTGAATAAATTAGAGGCCTCATCAATAAAAATACCTTAGAGTATCAGTTGGTAGCTTTTTGGTCAACCTTTTTTTCAGTTAATTTTTAGAATTAGTCTCAAAGAGTAGAAGACAACCATGAGGATAAAGAGATCAAGCAAGCAAAGGAAGGAAAATAAAGGAAAGGAAAGGAAATAAAAGATAAAGCAAGGAAAGGTTGGAGCAACCAAGATTCAGCAGGAATACTTGTAGGTAACAGATTGCATGTATTATTTCCTAGTTGGTTTTGAAATGCATGGTATGTGCACGTTGGTATTTGGTTCTTTTGTTTTCGATGGCACGGTTTTCTGAGTTTTGATAGTGGTTTTCAGCCTTGCCTTGTCATTTCCGGATAGCCATGGTGTGATGGGATTTTTCTTGATTTTGAGCTTTGGAATTGTTGGAAGGTTTCAGAATCTAGGGTGGAGGTGGTCTCAGGAAATTCCCAAAGGCCCAGGAATCCCTTGACCTGTAATGGCAGGTTACATGGTAAATCCTGAGGGTGGAGACATGAAAATTCCTCAAGGATGGTGAAGGAACCGGGAGGCATTCCAAGCTCAGTTTGGTTTTGTGATCTCAGGGCCGGTTTAGATGATATCACAGTATGGTGAGGGTGGAGGTGGTTTAACTTGTGGATTCCTTTTGTTTTTTTGGATTGGCTTTGTTATCACACATAATTTTTTAATTTTTTATTAGGGTCACTCACTTAGGTTTCATTCTGTCTCATAAGGTTGTTCCATGAAATTGATGAAAAAATCATGAAATAAGTCTTTATCCTAAGCCCAAATCACTTCATTAGTCATGTCATCTTAGTCATATCTATCAAATCCACCTTAAATGCATTGGGTTAAAAAAAAAATTTAGCCACATGTCTGATTTTTCATGATTCTGCAGCGAATTCTATGCAAAACAAGTGATTTTCGCTACGAAATCACCTGACAAGTTCGTAGCAAATCTGCCAACTTTCTAAGTGAATTCTATATGAAATCATGTTTTCTGTAAAAGGTTCAGATATTGATGAGTTTTCATCTTATGAGAGGGTAAGGTCAATGTTCTATCACATTTTTACCTATTTTAAACCATTATTAAAAGTGTGTCATGCATGGTCATCACTTTAACTTTTTCCTTTTTCATAATTTAAACTCCATGCATTCAAGCTTAATCACTTACCTTGTCAATCCATATTAGCTTCTTCTACCACCTTTTGCCTTTTTTCTAGGTATACCTCTAGTTGTTGTCATAAGTTAGATTCCACCATGTGTCAATAAGCAGAGTTATGTTCAAATTGGTTTCTTTGCAAGTGTCACTTTTTCAAGAAAGGCAGTGTGGTTATAAAGGAATATGGCCATGGAGAAGAAAACAAACAAAGGAGTCTCATGTGTGAGATATGAACCCATGGACCTCAAGATACTCATGGGAGACCCTAGTGTTGCAGAGGATTTCATCAAAGCTGGTTCCATGAGTTTTTACAAGAAAATACAAAGGGATTTCTCTTTTTTTTACTGTTTGAGTAGTCAACTTCAAGAGTAGTTAGTGGGAAAACAAAGGAGAATTCTTAAAAACTGAGAGAGGTCATTGTCAAGCACATATCAAATAATATTAAAATATTTCACTTTTCTCATAGTTTCTACCAATTGGGAGATTTGAAGATGTCTTTGGGCTCTATTTTCAGAATGTGTTTTTTCTTGTTTTAGGTATGTTTTTAAAATATAGATTCCGGACACTTGGAGATTTTTTTCAAAAAACCAAGAGAGGTTTTTCTTCAGAACAAACTAATTTACAAAAAAAATCCTCCCATTTTGCAAAATATATCAAGGATTCAGAGATATGAGCTCATTTTGGAGCCCTACGTTTCAAAAAAAAAAAAAAAAAACCATCAAAATTATGAGTTTCTTGCCAATTAGGCATTTTCGTAGCAAACTCTAGGCTTAAAGGCCAGATTTCGCTATGAAATCCCTTTTGGTTACTTTTTACAAGAAATCTCATTTTGGCTGGAAATCAATGGAGTATAAGAGTTGTATTTAGATTATATTATCTAGCAAGCATGTCCCAATAAAAAAGAGAGGCTAAAAGTTGACTTAGATGGCTGAAATGAATTTTCTACCAAACTACGTTACGAAACTACCTATTTTACTCTGTTTTTGCAACGAACAACATTTGGTAGTATTTTAGTGTTTTGAAGGAGTATTGAAGGTCAGTTAGCCACGTGGAAATATTAAAGGATATCAGAGGAATGTTTTCGTGAAGGCAGGGTCTTCGAAAAAGTTGTTCAGCTCACCAACTCATCAAGTTGCCACATCATCAACATGATAGCTCATAGTTGAAATACGAGGAACAGGTCCTATATTCCAGCCATAATATTTTATTTTTAGATTATGCCTTTTGCCACCTCATAAGGCTGTTCTTTCGATAAACCTTGTTTAAGTATGGAGTATTAATATTTTGATAATGTAATAATGAGTGAAAGAGTCCTATTAGGTTTCTAATTCTAGAAAATAGAGTTATCTATACTTTTTTCTCCTTGTAATCAGTTGTTAGTTAGATTAGGTGTCCATGAAGGTATTAAATGATCTAGCCAGTTGGGCAGATCCAATGTAAGCAACAAAATTCTATTAAAGACAGAAAATCGAATGAGAAAGGGTTGGAGAATGTCATTTGAGACTAATACTATTGTAAATTTTGGGAATATCAGTAATATACAATGATGGTGTTTTCTGCTTTACCTAAATTTCTTTGACTGTTGCAATGAGCTTATGTAGAAATTTGCTGAATAATGATTAATTATCCACCGAGACTATCCTGATCACATACAATTCGAATTTATATGCAACACATAATCTCTTCCACTCAAATCATCAAACATGCGGAAATAAAATCAAGCGATAACACATCAAATCATCATACACATTAACATAGTATGTATGGGGAAAGCTTATAGCTGAAAACCCCGCAGCTATTGTGTATATTATAATGGAGAAATCAAGTAACAAAATCAGTACAATACTCCTCACAAGTACTCAGTACTTTCTCATAAAGTCACCCACAATCTAGCTCAGTTTTGAACAGGTTATTGGTTCAAAACTCACCGCCAATTGCCTTGCCTCTATTGCGCAATCCAGGCCTGTCTATATAGAGATCCAAGGTTCGAATCTCCTTGGCTTGACAGTGCAATCATCATGGGAAATTCCTCCAAGTGTGGTGCAAATCTCATGCACAACTGATGTCGCCACTGATAGCTAACTCTACCCTTTCATCTACCTCTTTCACTGGTCTCCACTGAACTGATCATGCACTGTAGTGAACTGATGTGTTCTTGAGTTGAATAATGAATTACTAATTAATGAATTAAATAATATTTAATTCACTCCACTCATAACTAATTGATTAGCTAGTTAAACTAATCTCAACTAGTTCAACTAAAATAAGCAGAACACAACTCCACTATCTGTCTCATTAACTCCTCCAAACTTCTGCCACTGAAGTCCAACTGAAGTCAACCATGCATGATGCCATCAAACCCTTGGGAATAGTGTAATTCCTCTGTCAGATGCATGAGCCACTTCTGTAGCTCGAACTGAAGTGCTCCAAGAGAGTAAACTGTTGTTTAGAGTCCAAATATTATTAAGGGTAAATAATATTTGACTTCCCTATTTTTAGGAGAGGCAGTCTAAAAATAGTTCGACCTCTTCGACCTATAGGTCACAAATATAGAGTCCCATCTATTTTTACCAACATGACCAATGCTCCAAGAATCTCACACTGGAATCCTCGGACCATGCTCCATATGTCTAAAAATAGACATAGTCTAAAAATAGACTTTGCGCCAGAATTTGCCTGCGGGCCCACTTAGTGAAGGCGACTTCATTTCATTAAGCTCCATCATCTTGCTGCATTTTCAACACTCCCTCTCAGCAAGATATGGATTATCTGCAACCCCTATCCTGCCTTTGTGGAATTCGAACTTGCTCCTGGTGAGCGCCTTCGTCAGGATGTCGGCATCTTGATCCTCCGTGGGAACATATGAAAGCATCATGATTCTCCGCTGAACACAATCTCTGATATGATGGTACCTGATGTTGATGTGTTTGGACCTATCATGAAATACTGGATTAGCCGAGAGTTTAATGCAACTCTGGTTATCACAGTAGATCACTGTAGGCTCCAAATGCAACCTGAACAAACCTGCGAGGATCTTCCTCATCCAAATAGCCTCGCATGCGGCCAAGCTAGCTGCCATGTACTCGGCCTCTCTTTGAGGGCGAGTGCCACGGATCTGCGCCTTCTCTTGTACCAAGAAGCCCATTGTCGACCCCGTGCAGAAAACTCATCCGGATGTGCTCTTGGGTCCGTTGGACTCCTGCTTGTCTGTCGTTGAAGCCGGAAAGCACGCTCCATCCTCACAATACGTACCATAGACCATACATCCCGTGCCTCTAATATAGCGCAATACATGCTTGCCTACCTTCCGAAAGCTTGGTAGGCAACAACAACTGAAAGGCACGGTTAACTACCGCCAAGCATATGTCGGGTGGGTGTCGTGAGCCGGAGCCATAGCGACCCCACCAGCGCTAGGTAGACGATTGGCATCCACTACCTCTGGCCGAAGTAGCATCCTCCTTCCTCTAACCACCCGGAAGAGGTGTCCAACGAGGGCTTGCAGCCTTACATGTTGAACCTCTCCGGAATCTCACGGAGCATGCTGCTGCACAGCTCATGAGTCCTCAGCTATGGCGCAAATCTCCAATCCCAGGAAATAATGAAGGATGCCCAAGTCCTTCATCTCAAACTCTCGTGCAAGATCCTCCTTGCATGAAAGTATCAACTGCTCATCGCCAGTCAAAATCGGATCATCTACATACAGTACGATGATCAACAGCTTCCCCTCCACCACAATCTGGTACAGGTTTGGATCCGCCTCACTCTTGGAGAATCCAAGCCCGATGAAGTAGCTGTCTATCCGAGTGTACCAAGCACGAGGTGCTTGCTTCAGCCCGTACAGTGCTCTCTTGAGTCGGCACACATGCGACTCACTGCTGAAGATCTCAAAACCTTCAGGCTGCTCTATGTACACCTCTTCCTCAATAACTCCATTGAGGAACGCAGTCTTCACATCCATATGATGAATGTGCCACCCCATCTGCGTTGAGAGAGCAAGGATCGTCCGTATGGAAGAGTACCTTGCGACAGGTGCAAAAGTCTCCTCATAGTCAATCCCCTCGATCTGTGAGAAGCCACGGGCGACAAATCTCGCCTTGTACTTCTCCACACTCCCGTCAGCCGCCTGCTTCACTTTGTAGATCCATCGCGAACCTACAACTGATTTCCCAACCGGTCTTGGGACAATCTCCCATACACTGTTCCTGATGATCGAATCATATTCTTCGATCATGGCATCAACCCATGCGGGTTCCTCCACAGCTTCCTCAAAAGAGGATGGCTCTGTCACAACACATTGACTCATAAGAGCCATGTATCCAGTGTACCGATCCGGTGACTGTCTCTGTCTGCGCTGTGCTGTAGGTGGTCCTACAGCCTTCTCTGCATCCCGAGCCAGTCGCTCAGCTTCTGTAGTGCGCATGCGCCCTCTGATGGTTGGCGCTGCCTGGGTGGTTTCTTCCACCTCCTGAACCTCCTCTTGTGGCTGATCCACATCCGGAAGCTCCTCCTTAGGAACTAACAGCTCCTCATCTGCATGTAAGTGTAGCTCCCTCTCAAGCGAACACTGCATGGCTTTCTCCTCCTGAAATTTTATATCCCGTCGCACAACAGTCTTGCGACTGTCTGGCACATACACTCGATAGTTATGAGGTGTATCAGTGTACCCACAAATATTCCAACTTCAGCAGTTGGATCCAGCTTCCTTCTCGCATCCTTCGTCACATGCATGTAGACAGGAGATCCGAAAATCCGCAAATGGGAAATATCAGGCCTCTTGCCAGAATAAGCCTCCTCTGGTGTACTCATGCCAAGAACCTTGTGAGGACAACGTTTCTGCACATACACTGCTGTATTGCATGCCTCATCCCACAAGTGAAGGGGTAGGCCCTGATCATGCAACATCGCCCGTGCAGCACCCACGATCGTTCTGTTCTTCTGCTCAGCCACCCGGTTCTGCTGTGGGTTATGGGGTGCGATGAGCTCTCTCTGAATCCCTTCTGCGCTGCAGAACTCCTTGAATTCAGCCGAGATGAATTCACCACCCTTATCACTCCTTAGAGCAATCACCTTCTTCCCCGACTCCTTCTCGACCAGTGCTTTAAACTCACAGAACTTCGCGAATGTATCGCTCTTCTTCTGCATGAAGAAGATCCAGCACTTTTGAGAGAAATCATCAAACAAAGATGACATAATACTTGTGCTTTGTCGTCGGCTAACCGAGAAAGGACCACACGTGTCTCAGAATCCTCTCAAGGATCGTCGTGGCGCGACTATCCTCTCGTGAAAGGTGGCTTTCACATACCCCCAAAGTACACCCCCAGAACCGATCCGACCGCGCAAGAGTGCCTTTAGGAAGCCCCGCATAACCGCCGCGTAACTTTCAAAGTTCTGATGGTGAAGGTGGCCCAATCTTCTTTGTGCCGCTCGCCCTCATCATCCCGGCTCACCACTTCTCCCCGCCTCTGCATGCCATAGTTGCGTGTACCATCTACGTGCACCGATAAAGGTTCTTGGTTCGAACCTCATCTTCCGGTCTTCCGTAGTCTTACCGCGCAAGAAGGGATTTTCTCTTCGTCGAAGACCACATCATACCCTTATCCTCCAACATCGCCATTGCAGACTGTTCTTCTTCAATCCAGTACATGCATGACATCCTTCAATACAAAGGTTTTACCGTGACTCCCTCCGAAGGATATGGTACCGATACCACGCCAGACCGTATCTACCATCATCGCCATCTCGATGTGCACACCCAAATCTTTTGTCCTCCAGACTTGAGAACAAATCCCGATCTCCCGTCATTATATGAAATGACGCACCGCTGTCCAAGAACCACACCGATCCTGGAAGACACTTGAAACCAAGCATGCAATCATGGAAAGTCAAGCTCTCGAATCGTGAAGCCAAAGCTTTCTCCATCTGCATCTTCCGCTGTTTGTTCTTCTTTCGACAATTGGTAGCATAATGTTCGTGATCATGGCAAAGAAAACACTTCACTTTCGCCATATCTTGCTTCTTGCCCTTTGCACCGTAATGAGAGGTTTTCATCTTTCCCTTCTTTTCGCTTTGGCCACCAAAGCGGCAGCTTTTTCATCGGGCCCCTTTATGAAGATCCATCTCGGTAGGTCCTCCTTATCTCCTCCTGCATGAGATCCGCCCAAAGGCGCTCCCATCCCGGCAGCTTCTCCTGGCCATTGACACTATCTTGATATGAGTGCCAAGCCTTCGGAAGACCAAGGAGAGCCAGGTCGACCATGTCCTCGTCTTCGACAGTCACCCCCACACTTCCCAGCTCATCTCTGCACTGAGAGAACTTCGTGAGGTATTTGGCGATACTGTCGCCCTTCTCCATCTTGATGTTCCTGAGCTTATCTTTGAGCGCCAACTTCCTTTGGTCGCTCTTACTTTGGAATAGATCCGTCAAATATTTCCACATTAATTATGGAGAAGCCTTTCCATGCAGGCTGGATATAATATGATCCTTGACGCCACCCAACAGGATCCTTCGACATTTCGCCATCTTCTTTTGCCAGGCATCGACTTCAGCAGGATCAGTGGGCTTTTGGACATCCGTATCTACGAACTCCTTCAGACCATTATCTTCTAATACTGCTTCCATGCGATCCTTCCATGCAACATAATTCGAACTGCCTTCAAGAGCATATTCGAGTCGCAAAACGTTGAAAGACATTTTCAACACCGGCACCAAGAAAACAAAACTGCTGCAAAATTTTGAATTCCACCTCAAAGCTCGGTAGCTCTGGTCTGTGAGAAAAAATTATTTCTAGCACGGTCATTCAAGGCATTTACCCGGACCTTTCACTTTACGAAAGAAAGATGAATAGGAGAGCTATTTTGGCCACATGCGGACTGTAATCTCTGAGAATAAGTTTGTAATCAGCATGATGATCAATCTCTGCTTCAATAGCTACGATACCATGTAGTGATCGCTTGAATAATATTCGTTAATATGATTAATTATCCACGAGACTATCTGATCACATACAATTCGAATTTATATGCAACACACGATCTCTTCCACCTCGAGATCATCAAACATGCGGAAATAAAATCAAGCGATAACACATCAATCATCATACACATTAACAAAAGAAGTATGTATGGGGAAAACACGCTGAAAACCCCGCAGCTATTGTGTATATTATAATGGAAAAATCAAGTAACCAAACAAGTACAATACTCCTCACAAGTACTCAGTACTCTCTCATGAAGTTACTCACAATCTGACTCAGTTTTGAACAAGTCTGAGGTTCAAAACTCCCCGCCAATTGCCTTGCCTCTATTACGCAATCATGGCCTGTATATGAAGAGGTTCAAGGTTCGAATCCCCTTCCCTTGATTGCGTAATTGTCATGGACAATTCCTCCAAGTGTAATGCAAATCTCATGCAAAACAAATCTACCAACTGATAGCTTTACTCACCCTTTCATCTGCCTCTTCCACTGGTCTCCACTGAACTGATCATGCACTGTAGTGAACTGAAGTGTTCTTGAGTTGACTAATGAGTTAATAATTAATGAATTAAATAATATTTAATTCACTCCACTCATAACTAGTTGATTAGCTAGTTAAACTAATCTCAACCAGTTCTAAATTAAACCGAACACAACTCCACTAGCTGTCTCATTAACTCCACCAAACTTCTGCCACTGAAGTCCTAACTGAAGTCAACCATGCATGATGCCATCAAACCCTTGGGAATAGCGTAATTCCTCTGTCAGATGCATGAGCCACTTCTGTAGCTCGAACTGAAGTGCTCCAAGAGAGTAAACTGCTGTTTAGAGTCCAAATATTATTAAGGGTAAATAATATTTGACTTCCCTATTTTTAGGAGAGGCAGTCTAAAAATAGTTCGACCTCTTCGACCTATAGGTCACAAAAATAGATTCCCATCTATTTTTACCAACATGACCAATGCTCCAAGAATCTCATACTGGAATCCCCAGACCATGCTCCATATGTCTAAAAATAGACATAGTCTAAAAATAGACTTTGCGCCAGAATTTGCCTGCGGGCCCACTTAATGAAGGTGACTTCATTTCACTAAGCTCCATCATCTTGCTGCATTTTCAAAAGCTTATGTCTTATGTTTCCTTAATATATTTTTCCAATATCTTGATGTTGAATTAATTATAATTCACACCCTCATGCTCTGACTTCTTTTTAACATTGATTTATTGAATATTTTATGTTTGTTTGTTGTCTTTTCATTGAAACAATAAAAGCCTTAGCTTCCATAAGAAGATTCATTTGTCACTGAATTCCTTCATATTGACTCCATGAGCCCAATGGTAGTGAGACCTATTTCATTTTTCACCTACAATAAAATACACTAAGACACTTATCACAGAGTTAGCCATATGATTTGAAACCCAGTTGAGCAAATCATTAGTTAAATTGAGAGAGCCCTCTCAAGTTGAAGAGGCCAATCCTCAATCAAAATCTGGTTTGAAAGAGTTCCTCTAAAATTTCTGGTGGAGCATCCCATCAGTACCAATTTATAGATAACAAGTTTATCCCATGATATCCCACATTCACGCTAGGAATATGGCACGGGGGTGACTAACTGAAAGAAATATTTGGTTCAGCCATGTTTATGGTCGAGTGGTACGTGGAAGTCCCGAACATAGTTTGATCTTGTCTATGTTTAATGAATTCTAAGTTCTCTTGCTTTTGATTGGTAAATGTACTTGTTATTATGTGGCTTTAATGGTTATTATCTTATGGTTATTTATATGTTTATATATTGGTTATAAGCATGGATATATGTGTTGGGCCGAGAATAAGGTACATTTTCATCCTATCTTTACCATGAATTGTTATACACTTTTGTGAATTTTTCCTCATATTAACAATAAAGGAAAGGAAATTAATGTAAATTCAGGACAAAGTGCCCTGACGGTAAAAGGGATGTTTAACAACGGGAAATTGACTTTTTGTATATTCATTTATAGGGAAACAAAGTAGTTGAACTGATGATAACCAGAAGACAGCTGACAAAGAGAAACAATTGGGATCATGATGGCTCCCATGGGCCAATAGAAGACGGAAAGGCACATCCACGCTTGAAGAACTCAAACGACAGCCATGAGCAGTAGGATCCTGTATGGAAAAGATCTGTTACGACTGTTGAAATCACCTTTAAAAGGCCGAAGACGAACAAGATAGATAGGTCTAAATAGAGATTTTCTTCTGTAATAGACGTATCGGGACAAAATTTCCCCGTTGTATCAATGTATTAATCTTCAGCTTAATAAATATTTTGGCATTTTTGAATAGTCAATCTCTGAATTTTCTTTAGCGGTAGACTTCTAGTGGCTTTGGTCCCAGCCCTGGGAGTTTCTTCACTAACCTCTATGCTATACGTTTAGTTACAGATCTTACGTTTCAGTCATCTAATGCATTTCGTGAGATATCACTTAATTGGTTGAATTGTGAACATAGGACGCTAAAGATTTCTCTTTCTTTATAATAGCTCATCATTCATGCTTTCTTGCTTACAGTCAATGTTTTCATAATCATCTAGATGCTTTCATCATTTCCTAATGCTTTTATACTCGTTTAATTAATTTTAGCATGATTTTTGTTCAATTCTTTACATAGTTCAGTTGGATCTTTTCATTATTATTGCAAGATGTCTAGTTGTTGTTTGATTCAAAGAGATGTCATATATTAATTTAAAAAGAGAATTCCATTGAAAATTTTCGATAAACATTTTATGTTCAATTTGTTAGGATTTCTATTCAATTCATCATAGTATGTTGTTCAATTGTAGTTTGCTCTTTTCTGCACTTACTTAGATGGAATAGTCAAAAGCATTCTATAATCCCTTTCACTTAGAATTGATTGAACTTCGAGAATTAGATATTCTTCCTTATGATAATTTAGAGTAGTTGTCCTTTGATATCACTTGCATATACTGTGCTCACACTCTTGAAATAACAAGAATTTCCCTGGGTTAATAATTGAATGAGAAGCA
The DNA here is from genome assembly GCA_034641835.2 of Pinus albicaulis. NCBI lineage: Eukaryota > Viridiplantae > Streptophyta > Pinopsida > Pinales > Pinaceae > Pinus > Pinus albicaulis. The sequence goes on along the minus strand of CM076578.1, from coordinate 1,013,614,934 downwards.
TTGAAGTTGCCTGTAATAGTCACCTTTATGACCCACAATTTTTGGCACTGTTTCTGGGGGGAGTGTTTAAGAGTGATGTCCTTTACTTCTTTTTTCTTTTTCTATGAAGAATTGGGTATTGAAAACGAGAGGTAAGAACCTGCGTACCGGTAAGCAAAACACTTTCTCTCCAACCCGCTTCTCGGCAATTGTGCAGAGGCTAGTAGGATAGGTGCTCTTGTTTTATGATTAGGAAGAAAAAAATAGAAACAAACCAAAATCACCCACTTAAATCCATGAAACCAAAAGGAACAGTGATCCTTGGAAGAACAACATCTATAGATGAAATCATTAAGAAGGCTGAATCCCAGGCATCCGTAGGACCTAGAACCATTTCTACTCAAATTCTTACTACACTCCCTCAGGAAGCAGCCTGACCATCTACAACCTACGCCGAGATTCACAATGAAACATAAGGGTTTGAACAAAGCCTTCAGACTGCTGATCATGTAAGTACTAATCCTTCGAGAGAGGGAAGTTATTGTAATTTACAGGAAGGGGAAGGAGAAACCAACAGTGCAGGACAGGTAAAAATTTTGGAGCCTAGATCCCCTGAGAAAGTAGTCGAAACTGAGACACTCGGTATCCCAGGTCGGGGAAGTGTTGTAAGGCTTCCTCCGCATCGACTCCCTAATTCCACGAAGATTATTCCTCCAGAACAAGAAATGCTCGAAGGTTATTGGCATATCTTTGATCAAATGGAAAACAATCAGAACTAGAACCTTAGGCAGACTTCAACATTGGAGTATCCCATTGTTGATCATGCTACAAATGCCCCTATGAAATCCATTCCTTTACAAAAAATCCCCACCTTCCATGGGCTGACCTCAGAAGATACTGATGCTTTTTTATTTGAATTTGATGTCTTATGTAGGGGATATGAATACACCAATGACCCTCAGAAACTGAAATTATTTCCCTCTACCTTGAAGGGGACCGCATTACGTTGGTTCATGGGGCTCAGTGGAAGAACCATCAATAACTGGGACCAGATGAAGAACAATTTTCTTAATAAATATCAAGACTATTGTTGGACTCAAGAATTAAAAGATGAAATCTTCAATATGTCTGCAAAAGACAATGAGACATTAGAAGAATACATCGAAATATTTCAATATAACTTAAAAAGGTCTCCATATACTACACAATCCAAAGACATCTTAAAAGCAACAATGATTAAGGGAATGAAAGAATAATGGGTTGAAACACTTAACATAATGGGAAAAGGGGACATCTACCAAGAAGAATATGATGATATTATTTCATTGTGTATCAGGTGTTCTCGAGGTAGTACGCAAAGTAGGCCAATCGGGTGAGACTCAGCTACAAGGGATCCTAAGCAGTCTGGTGGCAACGTGACTAGAGAATAATTTGGTAATATTTTAGAAGATTTCAAAACTAACACCTTGGGCACCGTGATAACATAGCTAGATGTCCTGCAAGCCAAGAAAAAGCAAGCTATAGCAGAACAAAGCATGGCCGTATTTTTCCCATGCTGTCGGAAGAAGCACAACCAAAGGGAATGTCCATTAGACATGGTCCAAACATGCGTTATTTGCACCAAGGACCATGCCACGGACCATTTCCCTTCACTTCCAAGGCAGAAAGAAGTTTTTAAAGAAGCAGAAGAAGAGACAGAACCAGTATATCTAATGAACCAGTTTCGGCAATGGAAATCACGACCAGGTATGCCACAAGACCTGCCTCAGTTCTTTTCTTCTCCGCAGTTTAACTAGAAAAACGCTGCAACAACTTGGAAAAACCAATCAACTTTCTCTACTTGGCCATCTTAATCATTTCCTATTTCGCCTTGGCCAACACAATCCTCTTCAAGAAATAATTGGCTAAGTTTTCCTTGTTCTGCCCCTTATTGGAAAAACACTCCCTATCAATCCCAGTGGTCGACCTACCCTTCACAAACCACAAATTGGCCTCATAACTAGCAGCGACCTCTAGGAATGACCAACCTACCGATGGGGATAGGAGTTCAAAATCAACCTACATTACCAGCTCCATACCCAATCCAGCACAACCCTCAGCCTATCATACGGCCTCAATTGTCGGCTCAACCCAATCCTAATCCTAACAACAGGCCGATTCAGCTAATTCAGATTGTGGAAAATCCAAACCCCGAAACTGAACAGAAGCAATGCAATGAACTAAGGCTGAGATCAAGACATGTTATTTCACCAGCAGAAGGTATGACCCTTCCACAACTTGAATCTAGAACTCTGACAAGGCCTAGAAAAACAACTATGACTAAAACAGAGGTAGAGCAGGGAAGGGAAATGGTTGATCAAGGGAAGCCTGAAAACCTTATGATTTCTCCCCCTTCATTCCATGAAAGATTAACACTGCCTAGACTGATAGTCTCTCCTGATTTTGATATCCTAGGGGAATTAAAGAACCTTTTCATTAAAATTCCTCTTTTGTAAGCCATACAAGACATTCCTATCCATGCCAAGACGATTAAATAACTATGCGGAAAGAAACAGGTGAGGAAAGTAAAAATCATACTCATTTTTTATGTGGTAGGGACACTATCTGACTTACTGTTGGGTAAGGAAACACCCGTGAAATATGAGGATCCAGGGAACCCTATAGTAACTGTGTAAATCTCTAGCCACTCCTTTCCAAACACATTGGTTGACTTAGGGGCATCCATTAACATCTTAACTATGAAGACCTATGAGAAGTTAGGCATAACAACATTAGAACCCACAACTAATTTTCTGAAACTTGCTGATAGATCTGTTATCATACCGAAAGGAATATTACAAAACATCCTGGTTTCTGTGGACTCATGGGAGTATCCAGCTTACTTTTTAGTTATTAGCCCAAAAAGTAGGATGGATGGTTACACCTTGATACTTGGTCAACCTTGGTTGGCAACATTTGATGCTTACATAGGCTATCAAACAAGTAGCATGACCATTGCTAGATGAGATTCCATAAAAAACACTATCATTTACCCACCTATCGAACCAAGTCTACCCACGGTAAATATTCACAGACATCCACATACATACTAGGAACAAAATATCCATTCACCACTGACCATAGTTGAAGCTCTTGAATTCAAAGATCAAACTGAAGATGATGTAATCAATAACTTCATGAATCAGCCATCTATTCCTGGAAACTTAAAATTACAAATGTTAAAAATAGTTCTTGACGATGAACCACAAGAAGCCCCCTTGGCAGACATTTATAATCAACACATACCCATAACCGTTGTGCGCAACACCATACCAATTGAAATTGAGCCAGGAAAAATTTCAAATATCAATGGCAGTCTGGATAGTGACCAAAAGAAAAGGCTCATAAAGGTTCTACAGAAGTATCAGGGAGCATTTTCTTGGGACTACCCAGACATGAAAGGTATAGACCCTCATCTATGCACACATCACATCTATACTGACAAGGAGGCTCGGCCTATTTAGAAACCTCAACGAAGGCTAAACCCACATCTGAAAGAAATTGTAAAAGATGAATTGCAAAAGCTACTAGATGTAAACTTCATTTATCCTATCTCAGACAGCAAATGGGTCTCTCCCCTAGTAGTTGTTCCTAAGAAGAATGGGCAATGGAGAATCTGTGTGGATTACAGAGAACTGAATAAAGAAACACAGAAGGAGCACTTCCCCCTTCTTTTTATTGACCAAGTCCTCGATACATTGGCATGGAAATGGTTATTTTCCTTTCTTGACGGGTTCAGCGATTACAATCAAATCCAGATAGCCCCCGAAGACCAAGATAAAACAATCTTTACCTGCCCATGGGGTACATTTTCCTATAGGGTATTACCATTTGGACTATGAAATGCCCCAACAAACTTCCAAAGAGCCATACTTAGCATTTTTTCTGATTTAATAAATGAAGGACTTGAAATTTACATGGACGACTTTACCCCATATGGAGATGACTTTGATCAAGCACTAGAAACACTAGAAAAGGTATTGGAACGATGTATTTCTACCAGATTATGTTTAAGCAATGAAAAATGCCACATGATGATGACCGAAGGAGTAATCCTAGGACACTACATCTCTGCAGCTGGAATATGGGTAGATCCAACAAAAATAGAAGTAATTCTTTTATTAGCCACACCTTGTATGCATATAGAGGTATGCAATTTTCTTATATACACAGGGTACTATCACAGGTTTATAACGATTTTTTCACAAATCGCTACACCCTTGTATGCATTAACTATAAATGTTGAATTCCATTGGTTTGATAAATGTGACACTGATTTTACAGATTTAAAGAAACTGGTCTCGACAGCACCGATCTTACTACCCCTCCACATTTGTCTGGATGCATCCGACACAGCGACAGGGGCAGTTCTTGGTCAAGAAGAAGACAAAAATATCTATGCTATTTATTATATTAGCAAAAATCTCATTCTTGAAAATTAAAATATACAGTGACTAAAAAATAGTTCTTGGCTACCATTTATGCTATCAATAAATTTATACATTATATAATTGGCTATCAAGTACTCCTGCATACTAATCACTCTGCCATTAGATATCTAGCCAATAAACCAATTACAAGTGGGAGAATAACTCTTTGGTTGTTTCTTTTGCAGGAATTCAATATAACTATCAAATATCATCCAGGAAAGGAGAACGTGGTTCCATACTTCCTATCCAGATTTCCCAAAATAGATGATACACTAGCGATGGACGATCAGTTTCCCAATGAACATCTGTTCGCTATAGCAGTAAAAACACTATGGTACACATATGTAGCAAACTACCTGGCAGTAGGAAATCTGCCTAGAAATTTAACATCAAGGGAATGGAAGTTGATTGTTCAACGCAGTGCTAGATTCTCATGGATCGGTGGATACCTCTTTCACACAGGAGCTGATATGCATATACGCAGATGCATCCGGGAAGATGATATTTATGATATTCTACGGGCCTGTCATGATGAAGCTTGTGGTGGCCATTTTTCAGATCGTAGAATGCGGCACAAAGTATTGCAATTGGGTTATTATTGGCCTACGATTTTTAAAGATGAAAAAAAATATGTCCAAGCCTGCAATAGTTGCCAAAGAATGGGCCGCCCGGGCCAAGCTGATGAAATTCCATTACAACCACAATTGGTAGTATAACCGTTCGAATGATAGCCACTAGACATCATTGGGCCATTCAACCCGCCATCCAATCAAAAAATCTACATACTAGTTGCGACAGATTACGTAACAAAGTGGGTAGAAATAGTGGCCTTATCAAGAGCTACGGAAGAATATGTGATTAATTTTATTTTTGAGCTATTTGTGTGATATGGCTTACCACGGGAAGTGATAACCGATGGAGGGGAATAGTTTGTGGGTAATAAAATTACAGCCACCCTAAATAATCACCATATCATCCATAAAGTCACGTCTCCCTACCACCCGCCGGAAAATGGGCAGGTTGAAAGTACCAACAAAGTCCTTGAGGCAATTCTCACTAAAATAGTATCAACACATCCTTGGGACTGGGCTACTAGACTGCCATAGGCCTTGTGGGCTTACCACACAACATGGCGAAACACCACTGGATATTCCCCGTATCATCTGGTATTTGGAAGAGAGCCTATTCTTCCTATCGAATTCGAGATAAAGACTCTAAGGACAACCCAGGAGGTAGGGCTGGAATTGACGTAGGCCCAGATTAGAAGACTCCTGCAAATAAACGAATTAGATGAAATATGACTACTGGCTCTGCAGCTCACTACAATCATCCAACAACAACGAGCTAAGTGGCATGACAACCTCATCAAAAGGAAGACATTCTAGAGAGGACAATGGGCACTTCTCTATGACTCCAGATTCCAAGATTTTTCGGGAAAGTTACAAACAAGGTGGCTTGGTCCATACGAAATTCAAGAAGTACACAACAATGGTACCCTCACCTTGACCACCACCATAGACGGGTTTGGTTCTACATTCCGAGTCAATGGTCACAGAGTTTGCCTCTATCACAAACCTCTTACAAGGCAGTCTTTCTACCAGCAGGTACGTAACAATCCCACTATCCAAATTTTAGCAGAAAGGGGTGATAACCCCACAACTTTAAGCACATGAGAGGTCGCTACTTCCTTTTGTAAATATTGTATATAATTTCCCTGTAATTTTTAGTTTTCTTATTATACATTCTTCATACTCACAGTCGTATCCTTCTCCTTCATCATCCTTTTTGTTGTTCAATCCAATTGAACAGTTGTTGTTCAATCGGATTGAATAGTCGTGTCATTTTTCGTTTTTATTTTTTTTTTTCAAATATTTGAACAGCTACTATTCAATCCAATTGAACAGTTGTTGTTCAATTGGATTGAATAGCCATGTCCTTTTTCATTTTTATTTTTTTTGTTCAAATCTTTGAACGGTTGTTGTTCAATCCAATTGAACAGTTGTTGTGAAATCGAATTGAACAGCCGTTTCCTTTTGCATTTTTATTTTTGCTGTTCAAATATTTGAATGGTTGTTGTTCAATCCAATTGAACAGATGTTGTTCAATCTGATTGAATAGTTGTGTCCTTTTTCATTTTTATTTTTGTTGTTCTTTGAACGACTACTGTTCAATCCAATTGAACAACTATTGTTCAATCAGATTGAACAACCGTGTCCTTTTGCGTTTTTATTTTTTTTGTTCAAATATTTGAATGGCTACTGTTCAATCCAATTGAACAGCTGTTGTTAAATCGGACTAAATAGTTGTGTGTTGTTTTGGTGCTGCTATTCAATCGAATTCAACAGTCGTGTGTCATTTCTGTTGTTCAATCGGATTGAACAGCTGATTTTTTTCTTTTTCCTTTATCTTAAGCATGACCCTTCTTCCTTTTTTATGATCTCTTCTCACAAAACCCAATCCTCATCCAAAACCCTAACTATAAAAGACATTTCTGAGTAGGAATTGGCAACTAAAAAGGAGAAAAGCAGTAATATTACTAATATGATGATCCTTTGGAACTTTAAGGGAAATCTCTACTCCAGAAGTTGACATGGTACATATATGCAATGAAGGGCTAGACATTCCCTGCTGAAACATGTTATCACACAATTCATAGTCTTATAACATTATATATTTCTACACTCTCGAGTAGTATTTCCCTTTTGACATAAATATTTAGTAATAAGGAGTATTAATTGTATTGGAATTATTTTTAATTCTCACACCATCCCTAACTCTTAAGGATTTAATGAGCCTCCCTTCATGTATAAAGAATAAATATTATGTTTACATGCAAAAAAAAAAAATTAAAAAAGAGAGAATAGGGAGTCTCATCATGAGCCAGCCTACCATGATCATAAGGGTATAGTAGGTGACATGCCCATAATGGCCAACACACCAGGGTAATGACCTTCTCGACATCTCCAACTGCCTGAAGGATAGGAGGTCTCATCACGAGCCGGCCTAATCACCCTATTACAATCCCAGTGAATGGCATTGTGACTATCTGGCCACCACACCAGCACAATGGTCTCTTCATAAAACAAATAAAAATTCCTACTTTTCAAAATAAGTATTATGCCTATATGCAAATTTTTAAGAGAGAATAGGGGGTCTCATCACGAGCCAGCCTACCATGATCATAAGGGTATAGCAGGTGACATGCCCACAATGGCCAACACACTAGGGTAATGACCTTCTCGACAACTCCAACTACTTGAAGGACAGGAGGTCTCATCCCAAGCCAGCCTGATCACTCCGTTATAACTCTAGTGAGTGGCACCTTGATTATCTGGCCACCACACCAGCACGGTGATCTCTCCATAAAATTGGAAAAATATCTACTATTACATAGAGGATTCTGGCTCATTTTTCAGGTTAAAATAGCAACCTTGTCGAGGCTATGAATTCCTGCTGGCAGCAGTGGCTCTGCTTGTGGTATGAGAGTATTCTTCTAATGATAGCCAATTACTCTTATATATACCTTATCTCCTATTTTCATCCAATTCCAAGATAAATGCACTACTCGAATAAGTGATAATACTATTTACCCGCATAAGTAACTATGAATAAACTATGCTTTCATGTTTGAATTACAGGATTAAGGCACCAATAATTATCCATCATTGTCATGCTTCCATCATACCATACCATTAAATTAGGACGTCCTATCATCATAATTGTTGTATTTCTTTCTCCCCTTCTTTGGTCATTTCCACATGAGATACACTTATGATAAATTCCAATTATGACCCTTGCATTGCACGCATTCATAATTGTTCCAATCACTCCTATTCTCTTGAGCTCCAAGGCCATGGACATCGTTCTCTTATACACACTGTGATTACTAATTTCTAACATTTTCCCCCGTATGAATTCATGATTGATCCAATATATCTTTTATTTAAGGATGTGGACACCCTTATTTCGAGAGAGGGGATGTAAATATCCATAAATATTAAGCATGTGAATTCCTTGCACAAATTCCTTTGGATACGCTGATAAGACCAAAATATCATTGCAATTACGATATGAGGTTACATATATTTATGACATAATACTGTAATTTCATTTTTCTCTCGCATGTAGTGTTTATTCTAAGAAACAGGGCTGAAAAGAAACGCAGATAGAGGGAGAAATTAGCTCAGATAACACATCAGTCATGGGAGGAAACTCTATTCGAAATGAACCTACGACCTTCCCAGTCTCAGAAGCAGCTCACACCATTCTTCAGCAATTCAGCTGATTTCCATACTTACAAAAATTGCAAGGGTTTGACACAGAAATAACAGTCGAATTCCTGCAGAAACTACAGGAGGGACATACTAGACTCAGAGGAAGGATTATACCGATCATAGAGATATCATCATTGAAGTCTCCGAAATACAAGCAGAGGGAGAAATATGGACCAAAAAACACCTTATTTTATGAGAGGCAATCGCAGCATACTAGGATCCAGGAGAACCATTGGAATGGAAGGGAAAGGGGATCAACCCTGCATCCCTACAAAAACCTTGGCAGGAATTCGTAGCATTCATCCAGAGATTCATCACATGCAATGGACACCAAGACGTGGTAAAACCCTTCCAACTCAAATTGTTAGTTGTTCTTAAACAAAAAATTTCAGTTAATCTGCCTTCTTTCTGGAATTCTTTATTACATGACACCATTGTTCAAATGAGAAAAGCTAAAAACCCCCAAGCAGTCATCAGCCACCATGGCCTAATCAAGTTAATTATCATTCATGAGCTAGGAAAATAGCAGACATCCTGGGACAGCTTTGTTAACCCTACCATGCATGCCCCTGAGGAAAACCCTGTTAGAAAATAAATTGAGCTTCCTAAAGTAAACATATCTAGGAGAGAAAGAGGGAAAAGGACTTGTGCTTTGACTTCAAAACCAGGGAAGTGAAGATGGTCCAAAATATTTCAATTATGGCAAGATGACTTGGAAATTTCGGATGAGGTAGGGTCATCCCATACAACACCTTCAAGCCCTCAAAAAATACCCTTACAAGACTATGAATAAGAGATGGCTCGAGTCATGGAGCAAATGAGGGCATCCTGTGAAATTAGAAGCCCATCTGAACAAGCTGAGGAGCAAGAGGAATCATTGAATCAATCTGCCACTGCCAGCAGCTCTGGCCGCACTGAAATATTACCCCACCAAGATGAATCGTAGGCTTTTAGGGCCTTACCTCCTCCCAAGAGTGATTTGGTGAATAGGGAAGATCAGGCAGAAGGGGTAGCCGAATCTGAAAACCAATCAAGAGACACCATCCCCTTAGAAAAAAATGCAAGCATGGAGACAGTCCCCCTAACGCCTGAAAGGAATAATATCTCATCCAGTCGAGACATTAATGTGGAAATAAATTCTGGAGTGAAAGAAGGAAATATCATCACTGATAACCATGGAACTGGCACTGCCGTTCCTGAAAATAAGATTGCTGCTCCTCCATCCCTTGCCAAAATTGTGCTAGAAGAGAAATTAACCGAAAAGAAGTTAAGGAAAATGAGTAGGACTTGCGGGAGGTTGAGAAAAATGATAAATTATCAAAAGAAATAGTTGAAGGAAGTAAGCAAGGCTCGGAGGCCTAAGAAATAATTGGTCACCAAAGAAACCCAAACAGAATTTGTCACCCAATTGATAGACACTGTTGAGGTTGAGGTATAGACTGGCCTAGTAGACACTATTGAGGTTGAGGTACAAAATGACCTAGTAGACACTGCTGAAGATTCTGCGCAAACTAGGGTGGAACTTACAGAAGAAAATGAAACCCAAATAGAGGAGGCACCTGCCTACACTCCCCTAGTAGAAAAGGCTGCCAATCAAAAATTTCATAATGAATTAATTCAAACCCAACATGAATTGGCACAATGCAGAAAGGAAGTGGTACCCACACAAGAACATCAGGCACTATTGAAGAAATTCAAATATCTTTCTGCAACAAAGGATGAGACATTTTCTCAACTCAGAGAAGAAAAGGTGAAGGTAAAGAAAGCACAAGATCAAGTGGAACAAGCCAAGAAGAAAACTAGTATGGTTTGATCTCTTTACTCTGATGTACTAACGTGTAGGGCACCAACCACCAACTATTCCATATTCTTAGTAGAATGGTATCTATTATTGAAAATCAAGGCTGTAAGGGCAGGAAAGCCCATAGATTTTAAAACCGTTGAGTAATTTTTCCATTTCTACAATGAGAAGAATGAGCAAGTCCAATATCTTTGGTGTGAATTAAACTTGCACGACTTCTTCCTAAAAGAGGACGGGGACAATAATCCCAACCCCTTTATAGGAGACGTTCAGTTCCAGGCTTTCCTCTCCTTTTCTAAGAACCAGGCTCGGTGGGCTAAAGCCTACAACATTTTCTAGAATAGGGAGCATGGCCTAGACCTATGGGTTATAGGGGAGCCTACTAGACCCTTGTACATGTTCACCCAGCATAAGAATTTCATGCAGAAGAAGGAAGTAAGGACTAGACTGGGACCTATGCACAAGGATATCATACAGCATGGGCGGGAGTATTTTGAGAACATTTAGGAAGCAACTTTGGCAGCATCCAAACATAGGTGGATGGCATCCCCGAACAATGTGAAAAAAAGAGAAACACTTTGGCTATAGAAACTTCAAAGAAGTTGCCTCCAGATTCCTTCGATACAACAATCTAATCTTAAACATGGACCCTACATGGATAGGATGAAGGTATAGATGCCCTCTCATCTGGTACCCCCCTGAGGGTTATGATCACGATTATGAGCTTCCAGAGGGGCACACAAACTCCTCCTTTGCAAAGATCAGAGAGAAACATGGCTTCAGATCCTATAAGGAAGAAGTCTACCCTGCATATTCTCTGACCCAGTTACACCTCAGCGATTTGTTTGCACGAGGACCTGCAAATAGGTAAGCAGGGGAGTATGTTGGGCCGAGAATAAGGTACGTTTTCATCCTATCTTTAGCACAAATTGTTATGAACTTTTGTGAATCTTTCCTCATCTTAACAATAAAGGAGAGGAAATTAATGTAAAGTCGGGACAAAGTGAATTGACGGTAAAGGGATGTTTAACAACAAGAAATTGACTTTTTATATCTTCATTTACAGGAAAATAAAGCAGTTAAAGTGATGATAACTGGAAGACAGCTGACAAAGATAAACAAATGGGATCATGATGGCTCCCATGGGCCGTTGGAAGACGGAAAGGAACATCCATGCTTGAAGAACTCAAATGACAGCCACGAGCAGTAGGATCCTGTATGGAAAAGATACGTTACCACTGTCGAAATCACCTTTAAAAGGCCGAAGATGAACAATATATATAGACCTGAATATAAATTTTCTTCTGTAAAATACGTATCGGGACATAATTTTCCAGTTGTATCAATGTATTAATCTTCAGCTTAAGAAATATTTTGGCTTTTTTTAATATTCAATCTCTGAGTTTTCCTTAGCGGTAGAATTATGGTGGCTTTGGGCCCAACCCTGGGAGTTTCTTCGCTAACCTCTGTGCTATACGTTCAATTACAGAACTTACGTTTCAGTCATCTAATGCATTTCATGAGATATCACTTAATTGGTTGAATTGTGAACATAAGACAATACAACTTTCTCCTTCATTATAATAGCACATCATTCATGATTTATTGCTTACAGTCAATGTTTTCATAATATTCTAGATGATTTCATCATTTCCCAATGCTTTTATACTCATTTCATTAGTTTTAGCATGACTGTTGTTTAGTTCTGTACATAGTTCAGTTGGATATTTTCATTATTATTGCGAGGTGTCTAGTTGTTTTTTGATTCAGAGAGATGTCATATATTAATTTAAAAAGAGAATTCCATTGAAAAATTTAGATAAACAGTTGATTTTCAATTTTTTAGATTTGTTGTTCAATTCATCACATTATGATGTTCAATCATAGTTTTCTCTTCTCTGCACTTACTTAGATGGAATAGTCAAAATAATTATATAATCCCTTTCACTTCTATTTGATTGAAATTTAGGAATTAGATAGTCTATCTTATGATAATTTAGAGTAGTCATCCTTTGATATCACTTGCATATACTATGCTCACAATCTTGAAATAAAAATGCTTGCCCTGGGTTGATAATTGACTGAGAAGCATTGAAGTTTCCTATAACAGTCACCTTTATGACCCAACAATATGATTTCTTTTAGTCATGGATATTTTCATGTTTTTACTTGTAACTGAAAGAATAATGGATTTAAGACCTAATTGATGTTAAGACAACTAATGGGAGAGGGTGGTGATCCTTCTCGTTAAGTCTCATATGATTTTTTAATCCCTTATGCTCAAACTTGCATTCTTGACCTATAGGTGTCCTATCTACCAAGTGTTTAACGGAATGTAAATCCCGGTTGGGGATGGTCAAGTCTATTCTTGGTTTCAGTTTTCGTTTATAATCGTTGTATTCATGTATTTTATGAGTTCTTAAAGTTATATGTATTTATGGGTAGAGACTTAACCCTAGCCCTGGAAAATAGACTTAAATTAATGCAGTCATTGGCACAAAACTTTGCAGGAAATTCCATAGTCGCATGGAGGCAGGCCTATGGGATTGATTGGGGGGTTCCAGTCACATGGAGGTCTTTTCAAGGGAGTGATTGGGGCTCTAAATCAAGGAAAAATTAAGTTGGCTCAAGGGATGGACACCTGGAGGGGTTGGGTTACGCCTAGAGGTTCTTGAGGAACCTGAGGCAAGTCAGTAAGGTATGTTTTTTCGATTCCATTTATTTAAGGTCACTTAAGTAGAGGGGAGTGGTTCATTACAATAGCATGCAACTGTGGTAATGTAATCTACTTCAGTAGTGGGTGGTAATGTAATCTACTTTAGCAGTGAATAGATAAATAGAATAATGTTTTTTCCATGCCAAGAAACCAATTTTTTTTTAAGAAAGAATGCTCCTCCTCTAGTACTTTTCTTGTCATCCACGTTTCCATCCCAATATACATTATTGTAAGCTTTAAGAGTAATATCATTTCCTCATGGATACCATAAGCCATAATCCATAGTGCCTTGTAAAAATATGAATATTCTTTTAACCACATGTACATGAGATTGTTTAGGGGATGATTGAAATATTCCTACCAATCCCACAACCTGGATAATGTCAGGTCTTGATGTTAACAAATAAAGAAGGTTTCCAATCATTGATCTATGAATAGTTTGATATACTTCAGTATATTCATCATCTTTGCTAATGTTACAACTTGTAACCATAGGAGTACTATCCGAGGCACAAGTTTCCATTCCAAATTTATTCAATATTTCATTTAGGTATTTGGATTGAGATATGAAGGTGCCTAACTTGGATTGATTGAATTGAAGTCCAAGGAAAAAGGATAATTCTCCTAGCATGGACATTTCAAATTCTTTTTTCATATTGTTTTAAAACTTCCTTCTCATGGAATCATCATCATTACCAAAAATGATATCATCCACATAGACAACAATGATCAAAATGTTAAATTTTTCACTCTTGATGCAGAGATTACGGTTAGTTGAGACTTTACTTCAAACATTCTATGTACAACACATATTGGGCTTTAGTTCTGCCATGGTTAATTTTGATTTTTCCTTTACCAGTCAAACATGCTTATGTATTGTTTCTAAAATTTACTTTTCCTCCATCGATTTCTTTGATGTTGATAAATTTTCTTTGCTCCCCTGTCACGTGTCTCAAGCAACTAATATCTACTTACCATGTATTCTCTTGCTTATGGGCATATAGAATGATACCACACTTCTCTTACGTATTTTTCCATATTTTGAGGTAACTCCTTTCCCTGCTTTGATTTAGTTTAAAATCCCTAGCCTTGTGTCAAAATTTATGACATAGAAAACATTTGGCGTGACTTTGTAAACTATTTCTCCCAAAATTACAATCAACTTCTTTATGAATAAATTCATAACGTAGAAATAAATCACCATAAAATAATACGTGGTACCTGGAGGATTGTCCTTTCCTACTTGTTTTGATCTAAACATCATCTTGAATTTCCTTAAATGATTGTCTTGTTGTATCTGCATCTTCCTTGAGATGGGAAATTATGTTATTCTTCTCTTCTAGTTGTTTTTTTTTGTTTCCCCCAACTATTTCTTGACTTCATCAAGTTGTTATGTTAGGATTTAATTTTTCCTTTTAACCTACTCTAACTCAAATTATATGAGCATAATAGATGTTGCATCAAATTCTATATTTCCAAGATTCCCTGGATTCGTCTTCCAGAGTTAATTGTTTCTAAATATGACCTCATTGAATTCTACTTGTTGGCCCAAGGTCACACTTAGAGGGGAGGGGGGGGGTGGTGAATAAGTGTGAGAGAAATTTTATCATTTCATAAATTTTCATAATCAATCAATCGTGTAACATTGAATCATAACCATATTCATCATATCATCAGAAAGAGTAATGCATCAGAAAGATAACATCACATCAATAACACATCATCACGTCACAAGAGACAAAATATTTTTCCGTGGAAACCCATACAAGAGAAAACCACAAATCCTTCTTATTTATATGCAATCCATTGCATAGATTTGCAAGCAACAACCTACTAGAGTTAACCACCCCCAATAAATGCAAGTTTCCACTTGTGGTAGGCTACAACCTAATTGAGGAACCAACCTCGATAATGAGTGAGCTTCAACCTACTTTATGCTCCTACCTAATTGAGGCTCAAATCTTGATAATGAGTGGGCTTCAACCTAATTAAGGCTCCAACCTCCTTCTTCAACTCCTTGTGGACCTCTATTTCATATCATTTTCAAATTAGATTCATTTTCATCATATATCGTTGAATCATAAGTAACGTCACAATCTACAACCTATAATCTCTATCACTACATAGTCCATCATCACTACTAGAACCCTAAACTACTCTAACTGTAATCACCTACAACAATTATCACTGCAATCTCTATTATAACATGCATTTTAATCATTGTCATTGGTTTTCATATTGTTTCCCATACTCTCCTTTAACTAGTTCATTAATATAGTCACTCAAACCTCTTCTCAGAACTTGTTTTCACCATATATCCAAAACCCTGCAATATGCTCATAGACCCTCAAAAAAAAAAAGATATTATAGCCATCAAATAAATTTCCAAAATGGAACACACATATCTAGCTACATCCATCTCTAGCCTTGATCACCCAAATTCTTCCGGAATTCAATTTGGACCAATATTGACTCCAGAAACTCATAAAAATCATTTGAAAACATATAAAAAATTAAAGGTTCTACATATGGCATTGGTTCTACAGTTTGTTAATCGACGTTCAGCTAAAGGTTCGATAGAATGCACACATGATGTATAAAAAAATATTTTTAAAAACTTCAACATTGTTGGGACTTGAACCAGGGTCTCAGAGCTCAAGGAATAAATTTTCTACCAATTGGGCTCACCACTCGAACTAAAACTAAGCATTCAAAACATTTGTTATATCCCCAACAGGGGCCGCCACAAAATATTTGGTATGAATGGAAAGTGGCATCCACCCATGGTATTGTAAGTGGCATCTATCGATGGTACTCATTCACCCTTGGTATTTATCCACCCATGGTATTTTAAGTGACACGTACCCATGGTATTCATTCACCCATGGTATTTACCCACACATGTAATTTACCTGTGGGTTTATTTTTGTAGCTTGGGAGGTACTACAAGCCTTGGTGTTCGAGGGTTGGAGGTCAAAGCGCCATAAATAGGCTTCTGGGCTTGAGATCCAAGCTTGAGGGTTTTGTACTCATCATGATTTGGGCCAAACCATGATGGATTTATGACATGTGATGGATGAGGATGATAGTGCTTGGTGATACAATTCCAATGCAACGATAACCGTTCGATTCCGAGTTGTTGTTGAGGAGTTATGAATTTCTAAAGTCAATGTTGGGGTTTGCACATGATGGTCTAGGTCGGCTTAATGATATTAAGCCTTGAGACAGTTGTACAAATACCTAGAATGACATTTTGGAGAATCCCTTCCTATGTGTATAAAAGGAAGGTGATGGAGGTCACTTAAAGGCATCCAAAAGGGCAATACAAGAGCTCTCAAGAACTCGGTCAAGGGAGAGGGTACTTCTGAACTAGCCGCAACAAATGAGGGCACAAAATGACAACGTGGAGGAGCCAAGAGGACAACGTGGTACTTTTGGTTGTTGTAGGTGACAACGAGGATGGTTAAATCATATTTGGAGGCATACTTGGTCAAGGTGGACCCAATCTTAGCTCAAAACCTCTTTCACACCTGCAAGTGATTATTTACATAGCCCTGATTTGTCTTTGTTCACATGGGAATTTATTTATTTAGAATTCTTAGGAGTTTTACATGTCCTCCTTTATTCATTTATTCATAAAACATAAATTAAGTCAAAATTGAATGTCTCCTCTTAGCTAAGGCTAAGTAGGAACATTACAGTCCTCCCCCTCAAAATGTTGCTTGTCCTCAAGCAACTAGTAGGGTAAGAGTTGTACTTCTTCTCCTTCTCCATTGATGGCACCATCAAGAATCAAGCTTTCATCATGGAGTAAGTGCTCACCAAGAAAATACATCAAAAACTACTCCTCCAATGCTAACATGATAGGTACATAGTCTGCCCCTTCAGGAGTGTGAAACTCAACATAAATAAACATGGGTGAGCCAATGTCACATTTGAAACATGTATCATGAAGTACAAGATAAATTTCCATCCCATTTGGTACATGTACACTACTTACTTTTTTCCCATACTACCCATAAACAATATCAATATGTCATCTATGTATGGAAGAAAAATCACATATAGGCAAACTGAAATTTGCACTTGAGGAGGTGGGTCATAATCCCACATGAGGTACCAGCGTAGTGCACTCCTTGTTTTGAGTAGATTTGAATGTGATAGGTGGTGCTCCCACCACATATTTGCTACATAGTCCACTTTGACATGGCTGAAAGTGAAACCCTCATTAGGTGCTTTTGGGAAGCACCCATCATGATAAGCAATCTCCCCTTGCACCTCAAGGGAGTGGCCAGCTTTGGAATTTTTCTTGGCCTCATCATTGCCATGAGATCTGCATGTAATATTACTCCTTGTAGGAGCCATAGCCTGCATACATATGGTAAGATAATGTGCCAAATCAGAAAAATAAACTTGCTCCATAAGATCATATTTCTTACCATACAATCCTCCCACACACATAGAGTTAGGCATGGGCTTTTCCCCTCTTTTGAGAGAAGAAAGAGATGGCTGAAATGTCTCCTACATAGGATCCCTTGGCTGCCACATCTCCACATAACTATTGCACTCTTGTAAGTGCTGATTTAGTTCCTCCCAATCATAATGCTGATGTAGCTCTTCCTCCATACCCTCCCAATCAAAACTCTTCAAGATTAGGGAGTAGATTTTTGTTGACTGCATGTAGTTGGAAAGGAACTCCTTGTGTGCCCTTTGTAGTATTTCTTGCTTAAGCTTGGAGGCTTGAGACAAGAATACTTTACCAAGATGATAGATGACCCCTTCATGGACCAAATAGCCTCCTCGATTTATGCCATCTAAGATCATCCCGATGTGCAGATCTTTGGAGTACTCCACAAGGAGTTGAGATCTCCAATATGGATCTACACTTCTCAACAAAGACAGTGTTGTTGATGTATCTAAGGTGGTGCTTGCCTTGTTGCCTCTTTTTTATTTGGCACTATGCATGCAAAAAATTGTTTGTGGGAAGGCTGATCCTCCCCTTTGCTTCCTCCCACATCGTTGTGACTCTTTCTTCCATTGTTTCAGCACTTGGTGAAGCTTTCCCCATAGAATCTAATGGCACCCCAAGTGGCTTGCCATGATGTAGGAATGTACCTTGCAGCATTCTCATAAACATGAGAGAAGGAAATGTGAGCTCCCTGCCCCCACTGCACAATTCCATCTTTGTTGTGTGATTGGAAACATCAAGTGAAGGGTAGGTGTGCATGCCTTGAAGGACTTGTTGTTTCCCACTCTTCAAATCCACCCATTCCATCTGCAAGGCCTTCCAATCAGTGGTGACCTTTCCCAAAGTAATCAACCACTGGACACCCAAGATGATGTTGGTGTCTGGTATATCCACTACAAAGAAGTGGTCCTCCAAAGTGTAGGTCCCCATAGTCACAGTAAGTGATGGAACATACTGCATACACTTCATAGTTCTATCTCCCAGAACCAAAACAGAGAACCCATCAAAAGTATCAGTAGGGATCCCTCTCCTTTGCACAAAGTGAGCATCAATGAATTTATGGGTTGCCCCACTGTCAATCAAAATGGATACTCTTTGTTTCATAACTGAACCTTGCACTCTAAGAGTCAAATACTTGGGCACTCCTCTCAAGGAAGCAAGAGTCCCACTGGTTGGAGCAAATGCTCCTTCTTCTTCTCTGGATGATGAGGGATCCTCCTCCTCATCATCACCAGAAATGTGACCTCTCGTAGGTCCATCACTTCCCTCTTCCTCCTCAAAATCCAAGAAGACTTCAATATAGTGTGCTCTTCCAGTAGCACATCTATGTCCCGGTACCCATGGCTCTTGAAAAGTGAAACATAATTTCTTTTTCCTCAAATCCCTCCAGAGATCATTTTCAAGAAGCTTTTTATGTGAGCTCTCCTTGGGTGGAGCAGCTTTTCCCTCCTTCTTTTTAGAAGAGTGAGTGGCTTTGCTTGGGAAGGTTTCCTTTACCCTTGGCAAGGCATCTTGGAGTTCTCTAGTTCTTTCAATGGCATCATGTAGAGTGGTGGGCTTGGTAGACTTGACCAACCCATGCAAAGGTTCTTCCAGGCCATCAATGAACATATAGACTCTCCTTGCTACTGAAAGATCTGGAACCATTAAATATAATCTCAAGAATTCAGAGATATAGGCCTCATCATCTCCTGTATGTTTAAGCTTTTCCAAGCTTATGAAAGGGGCCTCCGAATCCTTCCGATCAAATCTCTCCACTAGTCTCCTAGTGAAATCATCATAAGTGGACACATTGTTGTGCCTCAACGTAGAGATTCCATGAAACCACCAGTTGTGGGCTTCTCCATCAAAATGCAGCGCAACAATCTTAATGGCTTCTGCTTCAGGCACTTTATTCAGCTGAAAATAAATGTCCAAATTCTCCACCCATGCTTTAGTAGAACAAGAGGGTGATCCATCGAACTTAGGTAAGAAGAACCTGCCCATGGTGTGGTGCCTCCAATGAAGGAAGCCTCCATATCTATACTGCTGCAATGGCCTCCTCCAGTCCTTGAGATGGCAGAAGTCTTGAAAGCTCAAGTTATCCTTGAACCTTTGACTTTGTGAATCATATTCTGCAAAGTAGCCTTCCAAAGAGGTTGACTCTTGAAGCCCTTCATTCTCTATAGCCAAGAAGGTAGGCATTGTAGAGCGTTGTGAGATCTGTGGAACTTAAGGCAAGCTCAAAGGTTGACCAGTCCCAAACTGAGACATTTCAGAACTTTCTCCTTGATGGAATCTCCCAAGGGACTCCCTCATTTATTCTATCCTCATCTCCTTTATCTCCTTGGACAGATCTTGCATAGCTTCCAAGAGAGTTTTTGCAAACTCTTTCTCCTCCTTATCTTTATCATTCACCAACTCAGGGGCTTTCCCCTTGTCTTGACCCTTGTCAAGGTCAACAGTAGTATAGTCATACTTTCTATGACTTATATTCTGGTATCTCCTCTCCCTCTTAGAAATAGGATCTTCATCTTTGGAATGCAGCATGACTGAGGCTCTAATGCTAGCACAGGCTGTGCCAAGAGTGGAGCTTCGATACTACTGTAATATTCCTTTTTGGGGATTCTCAAGATTCTATTTCAGAGATGGACTATAGAAGAATTTACTAGTTATGTCTCCTTCCAAAGGAGGGAGAGAACTAGAGGCTACCTGGCCAACTGTAGACTCCGCCTATAGAACTTGGAATAATCCCTTTGATGAATTTCAACAAGGTCTTCAATGAAAATGTTGTATAAGAAAATATGAGCAAGAATAACATAGATCAGGGCTAGGATCCCCTCATTTATGCTATATGTGACTTACATATGCAATTTCATTAGAAAAAAAATAAGTTTAAGCACATTAAACAGATCTCCCGAAATCAAGATTAGCTAGAAATCAGCCAAAGAGAGAGGTTGCTGCAACATGAAAACCCAGCTACTAGAATTGCGTAGTTTTGACTGAAACTTAGAGGAGGACACCCAAATATCTGATAATTGAGAGATATAACAGTAAATCAGATGTATACTTGAGCCTATTGCCTTTACAACTGATTACAAATAGAACTAGGGCAAAATCCCTTCAGAAATTAGAGCTGCAACTAGGAATAAACTGCAGAAATACATAGACAACGTTATTTTCAGATGGTTCAGTTGTTGTACATTACATTTCAGATATTTCACATATGTATGGATGAAACATTAGATCTTATACAGATCTGGAAACTACAAGACTTTAAGAACAAGATCCAATTGGAATTACATCAAAATATTGCATATTAAGCTGTAGATCTGAATTACAATTTGCAATGCTGCAGAAAACCCAGAAATTTCTGAAGATAAATTTTTTTGTTGAAATATATCAGATCTATAGAGACATGTATCAGCAACCCAATCCACGAATCACCAAGGGAAGGCAAGCTTAACACCAAGAAATCTTCCTCCAAACTGATAGCAAACTGAAACAAGAAAGCCCTCTCACAAAATAACGTAGTATTGAGAAGAAACTGCGCAGAGGGTGAAGGATACTGAATAACTTGAATGAAATTACAGATCTGATACAAAATATGGATCAGCTATCTCTTTGGAGGCTGAAGAACACACTCCAATAGAGAAATATTCTCAAAACAAGCTAGATCTAAGCAGATCTAGAACACCAATTGCTACAAAAGATAGTAGTTGCAAAACCCTCAATGGGCCAGCACTTCTCATGAAAGATAGAGCTTGGTCTCAAACTAGATAGTGGCTCACTTCAGTAAAGAACTCCTCCAATGATCCTCAAGGGAAGAGATGAAACCCCTAAACAGGAATTCCAATCACAATCGTCCACTAAATAGCAGAGAATGGTATTTGTCTAAGTAGACAAATACTTCAGAAATATAATTCATCAACAAACTCTTCACATGCCTTCTCCTCCTTTTTATAACATGAGATAGCTCTTGCAAACCCTAAACCACTTTGATGAGTTGGCCCTTTTCACATTAGAGGCTCCCTTCTAAGACTGCACAGTCCCTTTTGGAGATGCAATGAACCTAGACAGCGCAATTGACTTGGTCAAGGTGGACCCAATCTTAGCTCAAAACCTCTTTCACACCTGCAAGTGATTATTTACATAGCCCTGATTTGTCTTTTTTCACATGGGCATTGATTTATTTAGACTTATTAGGAGTTTTACATGTCCTCCTTTATTCATTTATTCATAAAACATAAATTAAGTCAAAATTGAATGTCTCCTCTTAGCTAAGGCTAAGTAGGAACATTACACTAGCAGTTGATGGAGCTCAAGGGTCTGATCAACCAGGAGTAGGATTGTGGAGCCCAAGACTTGTGTGTGGAGAAGGAATTCTATAGAATATGATGGGTATTAATCCTAGCTCATGTTCATTGTAGGAGATGGACATCTTACACTAATAGGTAGTAGCCCTTCGTGCCATGTTTTGGTCTTCATCGGAGCAACGTAGGAAGACCATAGTGGGTTGAAGTCCCTGAGTACCTCAGGAGTAGTAATGAGAAGATTGAGAGTTGTTCACAATTGGATCTGTGAACAACTCGACAGGAGTCTCGATGTGTCGTGCCCTTGATGGACGAAGGAAAAACTAGATATCAGATTGGACAGTTGAGATTCCGTGGCAATATGGACTTGGAGCATTAATATAGGTAGGAGATGCAGATCAAGAGCTGAAGCACCGGGCAGGAATATGGTATGGCTAAGATAGGGTTGAGATATTTCACTACATCTAGATGGTCTAGAGTATCTTGTTTGTATCTTGTACTAGTGGATGTATAAGGGCCATTATCCCTCGTATGGGAGCCCTAGATAATTGTATTATATGTTGTTAATATAACGAAGTTGGGTCGAAAAATTTAAAAATTTGTCTATATTCTTTGCATATGTGATTTATTGTTGTTTATATTCTGTTGTGTAAAGTAGTATAGTTGAGATTCTTGGTTTTGTAGCGGCAAATACTTTAAGGCTCTATCCTAGACCCAAGGTCATGGAAATTTAGCATGGTTTCATAGCATATATGAGCTACTTTAATGGAAATTGAATTAGATTGTGCACAATGAAGAAACTTAGAGGGAGTTGTCAATGTTTGGATCATGGAGCAGAGGGTGTAGTTGAAGACATGGAGATGTGGTCTTGATAGGTTGCATGGCGAGAGGGGTTGGGAGTTCTGGTGGATTGGCAGTGAGGCTGATGAACAAAATTTTGTTGTAGGGCATATTGTTGATCATAGACTTCCGTTGATGTGTCATGGATGGTTGGGAAAATTTGATAGTTTCTTTGGCATGGATGATATCAGGGTTATCAAGATGGCTTCATGTGATGGATTGCAGATTGGCAGGCTAGAGTCTTCATTAGATCGTGGTGTTGCATATCCAAGATTGGAGGGATTTTCATGAGTGGTATTTGATATAGGAGGATGATTGCTTGCATGACTGAGCCAATGGAGATCATGTAGGCTCAGAGGGAGTCTAGCCTCGGAGGGAGAAATGCTATGGAGGATCGGGATCTTTAAGTTTGGATGTGTCGAGGCAGAGGCACTACCCGATATTGTCGGATTCATCTACAGGGTATGTTGCAGTGATGGATGCAAGATGGGCTAGTGTCATTGTTGGATATTATGATGGTTACTTCCTAATCTTGGAAGTACCTCCCTTGCTAAGAGGGAGTGTTGATTTCTGTAGCTAGGGAGGTACTTCAATCTTTGGTGTTCGAGGGTTGGAGGTCAAATCACCACAAATGGGCTTCTGGGATTAAGATCCAAGCTTGGGGATTTTGCACCCATCATGATTTGGGCCAAAACCATGATGGAATTACAACATGTGATGGATGAGGATGATATTTCTCGGTGATACGATTCAAACAAAATGAGAATCATTTGATTCTGAGTTGTCTTTGAGGAGTTATGAATTTTTGAAGTCAATGTTGGGGTTTGCACATGATGGTCTAGGTCGGCTTGATGATATTAAGCCTTGAGACTGTTGTACAAATCCCTAGAGAGATGTTTTTGAGAAGCCCTTCCTATGTGTATAAAAGGAAGGTGATGGAGGTAACTTATAGGCATACAAAAGGGCAACACACGAGCTCTATTCAAGAACTCGGTCAAGGGAGAGGGTACTTTTGAACTAGTCGCAACAAAGGAGAGCACAAAAGGATAGTGTGGAGGATCCAATAGGACAGGGTGGGACTTTTGGTTGTTATAGGTGACAACAAGGGTGGTTAAAATATGTTTGAAGGCAAATCTAAAGTGTTTTTCAAGGACTGGGTAGTTTGGCTAGAAGGCCGAAGCTGAGGGGAGAAATTCTGGGCCAAATCTGGAGGATTTTAGGGTGGATAGACCCTTGGGAGAGGCAATCGCAACCCTAGAATTATTTCATGGGTAAACTGCAGCCCTAACCAACCTATAAAAATGTTGCGTAGGGCAGTGCAGTTTGAGGGTTTTTCTATGCCTAGAACAACAACAAACAAGGTAAGGAGCTCTCCAAGGGTAGATTGCAACAAGAAAGGGTTGTTTTGATGACTATCTTAGGGTTTTTGTAGCATTCCAAGGTTCCCTAACCAATCAAAGTAAGGAACATCAGCATAATATCAGGTTTGGAGCCAAAGTTTTCTTGTGTTGGGTCAAGTTTGACCAGTTTTTGGATCAGTTTGATGAGCATCATGTTGTTGCCATATGGATGATCATCCTAGGAGGTGAAGGATCTTCCTAGGTGCATAGCCAACAGTGTATTTTTCGGTCAAAGTGTTGACTCTTGCATGGATCAGTTGATGGGTAGCTTGAGGAGGCCTTAGGAGTTGTCTGGAGGAGCCCACGTGGATTTTTGGGAGGCCTACCAAGCATCCAAGGTGACATCAGGCACATCAGATTGGAAGGAAAGTGGAAAACAACAAGGAGAGTTGCAGATGGACCTGTGTATGATGGATTGATGGTGTCCTATGTAAGTACACATTGATATGCCTAGATTTGCGCAATAGCTCCTATATTATAGGGCGAAGGGAGGATTGGTGGAGTTTGTGGGTAGCCATGTATAAGGGTCTCCCAAGTGTGGGGATGCCCTAACTAGGAGCAAATTCTATAGCGTGGAGTTGGTCTCTCGAGGATTATTGGAGGGCAGTGTGAGAGAGGACCAAGTGTGGACGAGATTGGGAACTTATGGTCTGCTGGAGGACAACATGATAGTGTCCATCTAGGAGCTGAAGTGCAGCACCTTGATCGAAAAAGGTGACTACTAGCCTGGCAGTTTTTGAAGATCAAGGGTATGATTAACTAAGAGCAGGATTGTGGAGCCCGAGACTTGTGTGTGGAGAAGTAATTCTACAACAAATGATGGGCAGTCCTCCTAGCCCATGTTCATTGTAGGATATGGAAATATTATAATGATAGGTGGCATCCATTTGTACCCTATGTTGGTATTTATCGGAGAAGCATAGGAATACCATAGTGGGCTGAAGTCCCTGAGTAGCTGAGGAGGAGAAGTGGAAAGATTGAGAGTTGTTCACAAGTGGAGTTGTGAACAGCTTGACAGGAGTCTCAATGTGTTGTGCCCTTGATGGACGAAGGGAAAACTAGAGAGAAAAATGGATAGTTGAGATTCAGTGACCAGATGGACTTGGGGCGTTGATATAGGCAGGAGCTGCAGATCGGGAGCTGAAGAACTGGTCAGGTATAGGGTACGACTGAGAGAGGGTATGTATATTTCACTACAGCTAGATGATTAAAGTATCTTGTTTGTATCTTGTACTAGTGGATGTATGAGGGCCATTATCCCTAGTATGGGAGCCCTAGACTGTTGTATTATATGTTATTAATATAATGAAGTTGGGATGAAAAAATAAAAAGTTTTCTATATTATTTGCATATGTGATTTACCGTTGTTTATATTCCGCTGTGCAAAGTAGTATAGTTGATATTCTTGGTTTGGTAGCATCATATATTTTAAGATTATATCCTAGACCCAAGGTCGTGAAAATTCAACACCCATGGTATTGTAAGTGACACCTGCCCATGGTATTCATTCACCCATGGTATTTACACACCCATGGAATTTACCAATGGTATCATAACTAAAAAATCTTATAATTAACAAGTCATGTTTTGTAAAAGGACAGATTGTCCACCACAATGTAGCTTTTGCAGTTATTCTCTATTTTAATAAAAAGTTATTTGTGGTTTTGTTTATTGTGTGTTCTCCTCTTTTCTTATGGAATTTCAATTTTTTATATCTTAGGGGCCTCCCCCCAAGATCAAGATCAATATTTTTGACCACTAAACTTAGGTTTATGTCACATCTGAATCTTATTGTACTAAGGTACTCTTGCACAAGGATTTTGTAAAAAAAAATATCAATCTTGATCACCACATGGACTCGGATCAGGGTCTCAACGGACACAACGCACCTTCACTATCAACCGATCTATCGATGGGACTTATCTGGTCCCCATTCTACCTCCATTTTATTGTGTAACATTAAAAGTGAAGAGACAAGGGTTTGACCCTAAAACGAACCAAATCACCAATGATTATACCTATCAAACTAGTTTACCCAAGATAATGCTAATTGAACTAGTTCACTCAACAATCATACCAATTGAACTAGTTTACCCAATGATCATACCAATCAAACCAATTTATGCAAAAATCATACATCAAACCAATCCACCCAACTATCATACCAATCAAACTATAATTACCAAGAGAAAATTTCACCTTCACTCGATCCTAAAACTAGTATGCCAACCTCACTACATTAGTTATTTGATTATCGTCATTATCGTATGATTTTTTTCATAGCTAAAGGGTGTGTATATATTGGAGTTAGGAAACCCAAATAATGATGAGTTGACATGCCTACCAAAACATTTTCATTTAAATAGAAAATTAGGGGCTGACAGTTGTCCCTCCATGCCTAAACGTTGTAACCATATGACCTTGCCAAAATTAAAATTTAATTCACCCCTTTATGATCCATGTGACCATACCATATGACCTAGACACTAGTTTCATTGGTCATTAACATGATGATATCAGCATGATGTCATTATGTCACGTGGAATCTTGTAAGGGGTGTCATGTGTCACCCTATTTGGATTATTCAAAACTGAAAGACTTTCACCTATTCCCTTCCACATGGAAGCTGTTAGACGTGCCACGTTTCATGCCACATTGTCCTTTATGCCATGTTACACCCTGTAGATTCCTACCATGTGTCTGAGCTCCCATTGCAGTGCATTGTACAGAGGGATGATGTGTTAGACATGTCATCATGTTTGGCCAAAGAATTTTTTCCACATGTCGAGCCTTCATTGGTTCAGCAAGGTGCATTAAACATCATGCACCTTCTAACTATTTTTCGTCATTCACTTCGCATTCTGATCTTGGAGTTGTCCGATTATAGAAAAGAAGTGCACTCTTTAACATGGTTAAATTTCATGCAATTTTTATCGATATCTATTGTTGACTTGGTCAATAAATCATGGATGTTCCCAAAAGATTAATATTTTTTAATGTATTAATAATTTTGGTTTGCACCCTATAGTATAGATCTCCAATTAATGTTTATTTTCAAATTGCCATAAGTTCTCATCCGAGAGGAATTTTTAAAATAAGGATATCGTTTCAAAGGTATCGATGATACCTATGCAACCATGTTGCTTGGAGGATCAGCAGGGCATCAAAACTATATCAAAAACTCAATAAAATTCAATGTCCTTGTAGCTTCACCTAGTGAGGGCGAGCAAGAGATCCATATTTTGTACTTATGCCTTTGACTCATGAACAATACTATCGTCTTCTCCTTTGACATCAATGACATCTTGTTATCATCAATGAAAACAACATATGGAACAAATTAGAGATATTAACCATTTCTTTAACAACCATTCTAGTTGAATTTGTAATTCTTTCAATTCTAGTGTGCTCATTCTATAAGGGGTTTTGCAAATTGGGGTAGCTCTAGGAATTAAATCAATAGATAATTTTATTTCTCTCTTTGGTGCAAAACCTAATATTTACTCAAATACATATTAATACTCTTGCAACCTTGAAAATTATTCAAGACTTGGACCCTTTCGTTTATCTATCTCTTCCATATGGGAAGACACAATTGGTATTCTTTTCTAAAGGCCATATTTAGCTAAAATATATCTAATGGAAATAGGCCTTGGAATTCCTTTCACTAATCTTTATTTTGCTTCATCATTAGGACATTAAAATTCCTTGTTATCACAATCTAACAAAGCATTAGGCTGGTCTAACTTATGAACTTCAGTTAGAATATCATAAGAGTCCAATGGTATGAAATTCAAATTTGTGAACATTTTTACTCCATTCAGGTCCATGGAACATTTCTTTATACTCTCAATAATTATTATTTTGGTCCTAGTGTCTATCTATACTAGCGATGATTTTTCAGGATTATTTCTCTTTAATGAAAGTTATCCATTGTATTAGGATCAATGTAACTATGTATTGCTTTGGGTGAATTAAAATGGTAATAAGATAAATGGTAATCTTACCTTTCACCTGTGATGTGAGATTTATGTTTTCCTTATCAATTATTTATGGATGCATATATACTTGGAACACTTCCACCCACATATTCTACTATAGAGGCTTCCTATATGTTGTGAAAAATATTTATTTTTTCATTGTATGTGGGAATTATATGTACATGTTATCTCCATTTTAGCCACAACACTTGATTAATTGTCTTTCTCATTTACTTAAGGATTCCACCATCCTCGAATCACAATGACCTAGTTATCTTTACTCATAAGAATTGGAGCTCTTATCAAATAAAGATGGCTTTAATCCTTTCTTCCTTTAATCCATTGTATCAGTTTTTTGATCTCTCCAAGACTTTAGCACCATTGTATTCCTTTTTTCTATTTATATGTGTTTGGAATTTCCTCGATAGCTAAAAATGACCAAAATCAATAATGGGGAGATCACTTGGTAAGGGCCCCAATTAATCCCTTGTCCATTTGGGATGATGATTCCAACTGGTTCAAATGGGTCTAGTTACCCCCTCACTCTCCCTTTTGACTTATGATGTCTATATTTACCATCAACAAGAAGAGAGAAATTAGATTTACACCCTTGAAGTGCACATGCAAGAAAGAAATCCTTAAGTTGACACAAGGGATCAATCAAGCCACTAATGAGGTTGATCATGCGTAAGGAGGCTCCTAAAAATTAGAACTAATTCTAAATGTAAATGTAAATGCAGTCCTACTTAATAATGTAGAAAAATAAAAGAAACTAATCTAACTTGGTACATGGTAGGAAGCTCCCAAATGCCAAGTGAAAAGATTTGAAATTAATGGGGATCCTTGTTTGCAAGTTTTTTTGGTGTTCAGAAATTGAATAATTTGCTTATGAACTTTTATCCACATTGATCATTTTCAATCAACATTTTGAGTCTAGACCAGGACCCATCATTGGGACTCGAAAAATCGATTGAAAATTATCGTTGTGGATAAAAATTCAGAAACAAATTCTTCAAATAATGGGGATTTAACATGATTTTTTTGATGAATATCAGGTTTTTCAAGTATTTCTAACAACTGATACTTTAATTTCAATACAAATGATGAGCCATTAAAACTTGGAAAAAGTTCACACAATTTCAATGACAATTAA
The DNA here is from genome assembly GCA_034641835.2 of Pinus albicaulis. Lineage (NCBI taxonomy): Eukaryota > Viridiplantae > Streptophyta > Pinopsida > Pinales > Pinaceae > Pinus > Pinus albicaulis. The sequence continues at coordinate 1,013,585,562 of CM076578.1, read as the reverse complement.
ATCGTTTATGTTGGAAATTTTTTGAGTAAATAGTTACATAGAAATTTGTTTTAATGCAAGAGCATATCAAGAAAGTTAATAAATAACAGATCTATATAATCATTAGATCGGATAGTTGATCCAACAAAGAAAAATTCTCATATTAAACAAAAATGAAAACATGGAATAATTGGCACAAATATGCCATTAAAAAAATAAAATTTGTATTGAAAAATAATAGTATTTGAATAAACAAATAAATAAAACCGTAAATCTCTTGCTTTGTTTTACAATGAATTTTTTCAATAATCCTCCCAAGACTTTGAGCTCTACTAGCAAAGAAAAGAGCTGCAATAGTGCAAGATATTCTTCTCTAACAAATATTAGATCTTGAAAGGAAAACCTCAAAGCTCAAATATGAGTATTCCTCTCAAAATACAACAAAAATACTCCTCATAAAAGTGCTAAGAGTCTCTAATTTACAAAAAAGAGGAACCCTTTATCCATTCTTCAAATTGGAATTTATAATTACAAAAAAAATCTCCAACAAGGAGAGTTGTTGAAGGCAATTTTGATCCCTGATTTTGAAGTTGTGAATCTTCCTTTTCCTTCTCTATTGTACCAATTTCCTTGCTCTAAATACCTTAGGCTTAATCTCTTCAATAAAGCTCCTGCAAAAAACCAATCAAAATAAAAATTAAAAGCAATTAAAATGGAGAAAAGTTAAGATTTCCAAAATTGTGAAAACAAATCGACGAATTTAAAATCCATTTGATAAATTAATAAAATCAAATTAGATACTCTCATATCTTCCCTATGGAGATATTATCTGGCCAAATTAATAATCTAAATAAATTTTCAACAACAAGCCTTTTAAGCAAACCAAAATTCTCCAAAACAAACTCAAGAAATTAATTATTGTTGCAATTTCATAGTCTTTACATCTGCTAGTTTTTTGGAGTGGTTAATGACCAAATCTGATCATGAAATCGCTTCAAGATCCTTCTCCACGAAATAAATTTTCCAACGAACTCATATTTGCCCAATTTTGTTGAATAAAACTCAAGATATGAGTAGTCAAAGCCTGAGTTCAAAAATTGTTAATTTGTTGAAAAATGCACATTATTGGGCAAAAATCTAAACAGATTACTAAAATTTTATTTTATTATTATTAATTTTAATAATTTTACAATCTAAAAAGAAATATAAAATCAATTTTAATAAATTCTAAAATAAAAAATATAAGAATAAATTTAAATTAAATAATAAATAAACATAATTTAAAATACAAAATTAACCAACATATAAAAAAAAAAAAAGCTTTTAGAATAAGCGTATGGTTATACTAATTCATGGTAGGTTATAATGGAGACGAGGACATGGGAGGAGGGAAGGTGGAGGAGGGACCACGTGGTGGAGAGTTGGCCCCTCCCCACCTTATGATATAAGTGTAAAGCCCCTTCACTCTATTAATTCGATGCTCCTATTAAAGCCCCTTTCACTCACGGTTTTTGGATCCTCCCACTTTGACATTAGCCCTGGCTTAGTTAGTCCGAGCGTTATGAAATATGCAAAAACATTAACCGTCAAGGGAAAATGAACGACAAGGTACATTCCCTTTTATATATATATATATATATATATATATATATATATATATTATTTACAATATATATGGGTTTTTGAAACGGATGGTTTTTAAATAAAATCTAATTAATATAAGTTAATTAAATAATTAAAAATAATATTTACAAAATGATCAAATTGATGATGATCAACATTCACTAAGATCGATATGGTCTATCGGACTTAAAGATGGGGAATAATTGAGACTTTTTAAAATTTTATTTATATTATCAAAAAGAAGGGAAAGAAGTGTTCCTAGATCACTATATTTTTGTTGATTTAGCAAGTCAAGAAGGCTGGTATTATGACAAACGTTATGGAAATGAGATCAGATGTGAGTAAGATATGGGCAATCGAAGAGAGTGTTTTTCATCTTCAACGTTCTTAATATTGCAAAGGTGACAGATTATTTCATCCCAATTTGTTTTGGGAATAGATCAACGCTCGGTTTCACTTGGAAGCTCATGAGAATTAGTTCTTATCTTCTCAATGTTCATTTTTTTCTTAGCGCTGGTTAAGAAAGAAAGATACTTATGTTTAGTAAGAGTGGGGTTTATCACCTCCTTATAATACTTTAGTTTCCTTTTCCACTCTAGCACCTTATCGTCCCACAACTTTTCCTTAAATTTGGAAGTAATAATATTTTTAATCTTATCATTCGTCTCTAAGATTATCTCTTCCTTTATCCCCTAATAGACGAGCCAATATTGGGCATCCTTGTGCCATCCCCACTTGAGTTGGAGATGATGATTTTGACTAGAGTTAGAGGTGATTTTGGGGAACCTCTTGGCTTCCATGTTGTAAAGCTTCTTCTCATACATCAGATACCTAAACATAGCCATGCTTTCAATGGGGGAAAGGATAGCTTCAATCAAGATTATATGATAGGGAGTGTTCCCTTTAATATTAAGGTTGTAGGTTATAAATTGCTTTTAGATCAGCTCGATCTTCCTCCACGATTCTCTAGATATGTTGCAACCCCAAACCTCATAACCATATAAAATATCAGGGTGACGGGAGTCCCAAAGAGGAACTTCTTATTACTCCAAACCCAAAGATCAAATGACTTACAATTGTTTTCAAGCTCATAATAAACTCTCTAGCTTCCAATGATCCTTTTCTCAATCCTCATAATAATATTTCATTCTTTGGTGTTCCAATTTCCTCGCTCTAAATCCCTTAGACTTAATCTCTTCAACAAACTTCCAGCAAAAAATCAATCAAAATAAAAATTAAAAGCAACTAAAATGGAGAAAAGTTCAGATTTCTAAAATTGTGAAAATAAATCAACGAATTTAAAATCCATTTGATAAATTAATAAAATCAAATTATAAACTCTCATAGCTTCCATGTGGAGATATTACCTGGAAAAATTAATAATCTAAAATGAATTTTCAACAACGGGCCTTTTAAGCAAACCAAAATTCTCCAAAACAAACTCAAGAAATTAATTATTGTTGCAATTTCATAGTCTTTACTTATGCTAAATGTTTTGAGTAGTTAATGACCAAATCTGATCATGCAACCACTTCAATATCCTTCTCCATGAAATAAGTTTTCCAACAAGCTCACATTTTCCCAATTTTGTTGAATAGAACTCAAGATATGAGTAGTCAAATTCTGATTTCAAAAATTATTAGTTTATTGGAAAATGCACATTGTTGGGTAAAAATCTAGACAGTTTACTAAAATTTTATTTTAATAGAGTTTTATAATCTAAACAGAAATATAAAATAATTTTTGATAAAATCTAAAATTAAAAATATTAGAATAAATTTAAATTAAATAATATATAAAATAATAAATAAACATAATTTAAAAACAAAATTAACAAATATAAAAAAAGGCTTTTAGAATAAACTTATGGTTATAATAATTCATGGTAGGTTGTAATAGAGACGAGGACATGGGAGGAGGGAAGGTGGAGGAGGGACTACGTGGTGGAGAGTGGGCCCTTCTTCACATTATGATATAGGTGTAAAGCCCCTCACTCTATTAATTCGATGCTCCTCTTAAGCCCTCCACTCAACGTTCTTGGCTCCTCCCACTTTGACATTAGCTTAGGGATTAGTTAGCCAGGGTGTTATTACATGTGCAAAAACCTTAAACCTTAGTGTAAAATGATTGAGAAGGTATGTGTGTGGGGGGCGGGGGGGTTTGTTGGCTTGGAGGGGTTAGACCCAGGTTCAGAGTTGTTGCGCAACCAACAAAACCCTCTATTACTAGCCCTTTCGAAAACAACCTGCAGTGCAGTCTCACCTAAAGCAATATTAGGGAATGACAGAACCATGTTTCTGCATCGAGAGGGACAATAGAACGTGGATCTACTGCTAAAATTTCTTCTTATGCTTTCCTGAATTGTGTGGATGCAGTTATCTACTTCCGCGGTCTATGCCCTAGTCATCATTTAATACTATTGTGCATTGCGCCTTTATCAATCTTATGCAATATTCAACCCAATATAACACATGTAAACAACATAAAAGACTTCGTGATGCATAAAACAACTTAAAGTACAAATAATAAGCAAAATACACAAATACGCACATATATTCTTCAAACTACCTTTTCTTTATTAATGGTTTGTCTTCTTTAGTATAATACTTCTCTAACTCGTGCACACAACTACGGGTGGTCTGTGCACACAGCTGGAGACTCTTCAAGGCCTCTGTGCACACCGCTGCGGAGCCTTCTCCTAAGACCCAAAACATACTAAAACATAAATATTCAACATTTTTCGCTCATACAATGTTGGATTTATTCTATCTTTTACTTAATATTACATTGCTTTATATAGCCTTTACATATTACAATACCATGGTCCACATAACATGGGCCGACTCAAAACTAACAAAATAATCCCGATCCCTTTATAAAAAGAGGGGCTTTGACCTGCCCCAAAGCCCCTAAAACTCCGCGCAGTTGATTTCTCTTTGCTGGACCATGCACTCCACTCCTTGATTTGTGGAGTCTTTTACCCAAAAATAGACTAATTTGGACCTTGCCCAATAGGCCCCCAACACTCACGTGTGACTCGTCCCAAATCACTCAGCTGGTGCACCTTGAACCTTTTCTGTGGTGTTGGTGTAGGTAAAATGACTTTAATATGGCTGGATCAAACTACTTCGTCGTAGTAATAACCTTGTGTTGTCCCTCTTCGGAATTAACTACTGTAACGACTGCACTTGAGATGTGGAAGCTCCAGGATCCATGAAGCTTCACTTCGCATCCATAAATGTCTCTTTTTCTCTCTGCATGTTGAATCCAGAATTATTTTTTGCAGTCTTCTGAACCCATTTATCTTCCATTGACTTCTTTCCTTCATATTTATTATCTCTTTTTATTGTGCCACTTCTTCTTACTATGTTAACGCAAGGGTAATATTCCCTTGGTTCAACGGTCATCATCTGTAGATTCTGTGTAGGTTGCTAATTTTGTTTCTCCTACATATTTTCTATCATAATAGAACAATCTTCGATTACATGATCAAAGTTTCTATAATATCTATAAGAGGAGGCAATGGGGTTCTCACAATGGGGTTGTAACATATGACTTGACCACGTCCTCAACCGACACCTACTCCTCATCTGCGTCCTCGGCCTAGGAAGCCTCTTCGTCCCGAGTGTTGTCCTTGATCCTCATGTGCACTCCCTTCAGCCTGCATTATATAAGCATCGACATTGCGCTCCATCATCAAATCATAAGTGTGACAATTCTTTTCATCATGCCCTACTTATCTACAGAAGTTACAAAACAGCTGATTCGGGATTTTCACATACTTCTGCAAAAAATAACACTCTTTTGTGGGATGTTGGCATGTAATCCTACATATGTTACACCATATGCTTGATCTTGGGTTCAATGGATTAGGTTCTCCATTGTTGATGTATTCTTTGAATACAGGGCATTGATCCTTATAATGGCATTTTCCCTTACATTTTAGACACCATACATTAGATCGAATTTCTAACCTGGATTTCTTACTCTTATTCAGATCTTACAGTTCTAAATGCATTGTTTCTAATTGGATTTGAATCTGTTGTACTCTGACATGTGTATCGGCAACCGGTGAAGCTTCTAGCTTCATCACGAGTTCCAGATCTTTGACCTGTTTTGATATCTTCTGCTGAGTCAACGAAAGCCTGATATGTAGCAATAACGCAGCTAGAAACCACTCCTTATGTTGTTCTTCATGATTTTAGAAGCTCTCTTGTTCCATTAACATCTTGAAACTTTGATCTAATTCCCAAACAAACTTAGTTACCACCTGCTTAATCTCCTTTAGCTCAATGATACACTGCGACTGAGATTTTGGTTTCTTAAATTCTGCATTTAGTGATTTCTTTGTCTCATCCAACATGGTAGCCTGATGCGTCGCAGAGTACTTCATATACCATGTCAGCAACCTTTCCTGCATCGTTGTGACAAGCTACGCCTTCTTTACATCATCAACAGTGACCTATCACGCTTTCTATACTGTTTCAGTGGAAAACCAAAATTTCTCAGGATCCTCTAATCCCTTACCTCTGAAAATAGGCATCCTAACCTCATTAGTCATGTCTCCTGGGGGAGGTGGAGGTGTAGGTGGAGGGAACATATAGGGAGGTGGATGGGGGGTGAGTGGAATAGCAGGATGGGGAATCCCGGAGGCACCCTGATGATCTCCAAATTATAATTTTTATGAACCTCTAAGGGTTTCGGGGTTACTTCTGTCTTCTTCGCTTTCATATCCACTCAACAATAGACTGGAATCAATCTCAATAATGTTCTCGCGATCCACTTGGTATCGCTTTCCACTTCACATAGACCTAGACTTACTTCTTTCAAAAATCAATATGATTGCATGCGCAACACATCCTTTTCACATAAAAGCATCTTAATCCAAAACTTTAAAGAATTCAAGTACTTACCTCACGGACCCTTAAAAAACCATCACTCAACTTCATTTTAGAATACATGTGTCTATGGCGAACTCAGATATACATCCTCCCAAAATATTGTCGATCCAGAAATCAACAGCTCTTGAGATCTTGTTATTAGTCTCCTTGAGTCGCTGTAACAGTTCAAGGCTCCACGCAGTAGGCTCGTCATTCTTAAAACAATTCTTATTCTCAGTCAACCTTGACAACCATTCATGCAATTCATTCACAATTGATGAGAAGAAAATCGCTTGTTCCTCTATAAAAATATATATTTTCAACCAAGCTTCAGTGGATAGTTGCGGGTTTCTGTTTTCTTGAACTGCGAAATCCCATTCCTTCATATCTACATAATATTTTATTCCCTTTCTTATAGGGTGCCACATCCACATATCTCTCAATCAAATACCAATCCCATAAATGGAACCATTTGTTGGCTTGGAGGGGAATGACCAACTTCCATTTTCACTTTGAAGCTCATGAGAATTAGTTCTTATCTTCTCAATATTCATTTTTTTCTTAATATTGGTTAAGGAAGAAAGATAATTATGTTTAGCAAGAGTGGGGTTTATTACCTCCTTATAATACTTTAGTTTCCTTTTCCACTCTAGCACCTTATCATCCCACAACGTTTCCTTAAATTTGGAAGTAATAATATTTCTAATCTCATCCTTTGTCTCTAAGATGATCTCTTCCTTTATCCCCCAATAGACGAGCCAATATTGGGCATCCTTGTGCCATCCCCACTTGAGTTGGAGATGAGGATTTGGTTAGAGTTAGAGGTGATTTTAGGGAACCTCTTGGCTTCCATGTTGTAAAGCTTCTTCTCATACATCAGATACCTAAACATAGTCATTCTTTCAATAGGGGAAAGGCTAGCTTCAATCAAGATGATATAATAGGGAGTATTTCCTTTAATCTTGAGGTTGTAGATTATAAATTGATTTTAGATCAGCGTGATCTTCCTCCACAATTCTCTAGATATGTTGCAAACCCAAACCTCATAACCATATAAAATAACAAGGGTGACGAGAGTCTTGAAGAGAAACTTCTTATTACTCCAAACCCATATATCAAAAGATTTACACTTTTTTTCAAGCTCATAATAATATTTCTAGCTTCCAATAATCCATTTCTCAATGCTATATAATTATATTAAATAATTATATTTACATAGTTTAAATAAATAAAATTTATAAAATAAAAGTAAAATATTTTTTTACATATTTTAAGCTCACAAGGTGAAATTCAACCAAAATTTTCCTAAGCCTAATTTCCTAACTGTAAGTCCAAATAATGCGAAACTTGGATTGTTGTAAAGTTGGTAGCAAAACACAGAAAATGGAGCAATCAAAGTAAGAACTGGAGAAAAATGAAAATATCATAAAATTAGCAAAATTAAACCATCAAAGAAGTGATTTGACCAAATTTACATGGAGGGTCGTCACAATAATTTTGAAAAAATATGGGGGGTGTTGTGGCCACAACAATTGGCGACACATGGGGATGAAGTAGTTATCTATGGTTTAGATAATAAGCTTAAATTTACCAAAGATCAAAATAAAATATTCCAAAATTTTCTTGCATATTGCACCATTTTGAAGGGTTTCGCATAAGATGAATCAAGGTATATAAGCTCATTAAATTGAAAGTACTTGAATTCCCAAACTAAAACAATGAATCCAAATATAAGGAATAATTATTATTTTAAACTTTCTCTGAACTATTGGATAATAAAGATAGATATGAGGTTTTTTTTAAATATTAGTATGCATTTATTACCTCTTTTCCCAACATTGCTTTGTTGTCGACCGACATGTTCAATACCCCGATGAAGTTGTCTTGATACCATGTATGCATTGACCCGCTACCAGTGGGCTTGCTCAATACCTCAACGAGTTTGCATACACTTTCCACACGTTTGTTTTCAACTCTTTTGTGTGTTACCCTTTTGATAATTTGTATTTCGAAAATTGTTTTAATTAATTGGGTGAAGAGAGTTGGGTGGTACAAGAGGCTTTCTATTTAAAGAAATAGATGCAATACTAGATTAAATTTGACTAACTAGTCTTCTCTTCATATACCAAAGTAGAAAATTTTAAATGTGGAGGGGTATGGGAGGGATTCAAAGAAAATATCGTAGAGAATTCATTCCTTAATAAAGGTGAAATTATACCACTTGAATCAAATCTGAGTGTTCCTCATGACCATGGTTAATGTACGAGAAAAGTGAAAATTTGATCAAAATGACCTTTTAGATAATTAAATCATATTAAATAAGGATAGTAAATATTTCCCCATGCAGGCAAACTGGTATTATGTGGGAAAGATTCCCTCATATAGATTTTGGAAATATCACAACATCCAACCCAAAAGTAATAATAACATCAACGCACTTAAAAGATTGCAAATGAAGAAAGAAAATGAAAATCTGAAAGAAAAGGCAAATGAAAAATCCATGAATGAAACAAAACACCAACAAGATCAATTATGAAAATATGTCTCAACAAAGCTGAATATAAGGAAAGCATGTGTGTTTTTACTTAAGTTGGCATATTGTTAAGTTGTGTCCTGCAAAGTAGTAACTGATTAGTATTCTATTAAAAAATAGATTTCAAACTAGAGGGAAACCATGGATAAAAGACAAAGTTGTGTCATATGTCTCTTGTTTAGTGAATATCTTGTTTCAAAATAAAGAACAAGAAACTAAATAAAGACAAGGTAGAGTAAAGAGACTTCCTCATGTCACTTGTTTTCCATTTAATCATCATCAAATGTAATATTCCTAAATTAGCATGCAGCTAATGGGAATATTAATTTTGTTTTCAACACCTAGTTAGATGAATAAATGGGTAAGGAGGCCCACACATATCTTAAATAGGCATGAAATACCTCTTGTTGTGAAAAGGGATCATAATAATAGCTGGAACTAGCACCCTCATGTGTGAACAGGGGAAAATACATGTGGACAAGGTCAAGTTTGACCATGTCAACAGTGTTGGTATGGATGGAGTAGCTCATCAATAGAGATAGCACAGTGATAGTGGGAGGAAGATTCCTTGAAGGTGGAAACCCTAATGAGTGGGATCCAAGGTAAGAATGCTTACACTTGTTTATAACGAGGGCAAGGCAGCCATAGTGAGGTATGTTATTGATTATTTATTTTATGGTCTGCATGACTATTGTGCATTCTTTAGCTGTTTAGTTAAGATTGTTGTGTTGTTTAGCATCGGGTGTTCCCGAGCAGGAATCCCATCTCCTTTCTTGAGAGGCCTCTTGGGGGAGCTTGCACTTAATTTTCCACACTCAGGCTTAAGGCCAAGCATCAATCTCCAGCTACAACGTTATTTCTGCAGAGAATAGTGTTGTGTTGCAGGGTGTTGCAGTGCAGGGTTGAGAAACCCACTTTCGGAACTAGTTTTTCAGAGGAGGAATCATTCTTCTCTTTGGGAGATCAGTGAGGAAGATTCTGGAGCAGATTTCACATCTTGGCACTTGGCCAATCTATTTTCCATCTCCTACATCACAGTGTCCCTCTTGGACTGCGTTATTTCAGTGAGCATTTGCAGTGAGGGGTTGTAGTGTTTAATCGGAGGGTGAGATCTTTAGTGATTGGATAAGCCTTTCACCTAAAGGATGTATTGGATGATATTCATTCATGATATGTATCATCTATAGCCATCTTCATCTAGTTCTTGAGTTGCAGCTGCTACTTAGCCTAGGGCTGCATTCCGACATTTTTGTATTTTTGCATATTTCAGGAAATCCTTCCCGAGTTGCCTTGAAATTGTGATTAGGAGCTTAGATCTCCACTCTCGGCATTGTATGAGCCATGTAATTGTAGATCTATGTTATTGTACATTTCCAGTAGCAGTGTACCATCTATGACTGCGTTGTACTTGTCCTTGGGCATTCTGCTATGTAGCAGCATTTCACTTTTGGCATATGTATTCATGGGAGGCTTGTTTGCCTTGATTATTTGAGTTGTGCCTGCTTCTATTGTACTTATTTGCCGCTAATTTACATAATAAAATGGATCCATGGTCTTCATACATTTTTGTGTAATGTTATTCACTGTTATTTCCAGTTTTATGTTCATATATTGTTGCTTCCCCATTTTGGGATATTACATCAAAGTTTCTTCTCTGAGCCATAAGAGTTGTAAAGTAAAGTGAAGGATCTTAATAAATCTTGCTAGCATTATCAAACATTCAGTGTAACTATTGAAGGCCAATTTGTTGCATTAATAATGTTAGTGTAAAATATTATCGCAAGTGTACGAAAATATCCTACTTTAGTTATGCATGATGAATAGCCCTAATAACAGAAATGGTTTCTTAACCCTTTAGATCTACAATATACAGTTAGAAAAAATCTTGCAAATACCCAGTTCTATGCAGTAAAAGTAGCTAAACAGTAAAAAAAAATAGTAATAATTGATGTAAGGTTAAATCCAAGTATCCAATAGACAAGACAAGATTAAAGAATGATTTTATATTATAACACATGGTGAAAGAAACAAGTATATGTTACGAGTCCCACTCAATGGGATGGGTCCTTGTGTAGAAATTTGAATAACTGATATATTATTCACCGAGATTCTCCTGATCACACACTATTTTAGCTTCATTCATAATACAGAATCTCTTCTACCATTGATCATTAATTGCGGAAATAAAAACAATCGCATGCGCACATTAAAACCATAAACAATCACACATATGAACACAGTATTTCATGGGGAAGCTTAAAGCTGAAAACCCCAACTATCTGTATATTATATGTCATGGAGATCATGTAACAATCATTGTACAAAGCTCCTCACAAGCTCTTAGCACAACCTCCAATTGCTACACACTATCAAGCTAGATCTAGCAAAACACATGCTCCAATATTTTGCCACTTGATAGCCAGCCTCTATTGCGTAATCAATGCTATGGGATGGCTCATTAAATAACATAAACCACCTGGCTTGTACTGCACAATCCTCATGGGCTTCTCCAATTATCTGTGTGTTGCAAATAGCAACTGTATAGTCACAACTGATAGTTAACCTGCTCTTTCACCTATCTCTGCACTGGTCTCCACTGAAACTGTCCATGCACTGAAGTTAACTGATGTATTCTTTAGTCGATTAATGAGTTTATAATTAGTGAATTAATTAATAATTAATTCACACCACTCTCACTAATTGTATCAATCAGTTAAACTAGATACAAATAGCTCAACTATGTTTAGATTAGTTAAACTGAATACAACTCCACTAACTTCCTCAATCAACTCCACCAAAATCTGTCACATGAGTTCTAACTGAAGTATCCATGCAATAGCTCCACATAACCCTTAGGAATAGCGTAATTCCTTCTGTCAGCTCCTGTGCCACATCTGTGCACTTAACTGAAGTGCTCCAAGAAAATAAGATAATGTTTATAGTCCAAATATTATTAAGAGCTAATAATATTCGACATATCTATTTTTAGACTGGCAATCTAAAAATAGATTCCGCCCAATATGTCTAAAAATAAAAGTCCATCTATTTTTTCCGACTTGACCAACCATCCACAAATAGCATCCTGCAACTCATAGAACATGATCCATATGTCTAAAAATAGACATAGTCTAAAAATAGACTTTGCGCCAAAAATAGCCTGCAGGCCCAATTAGTGAAGGCGACTCGTTTCCACTAAGCTCATCATCTTGTTGCAATCTCAACACTCCCTCTCAACAAGATAAGATTATCTGCAACCCCTATCCTGCCCCTGTGGTATTCGAATTTTCTCCTGGTGAGCGCCTTCGTCAAGATATCAGCATCTTGATCCTCCGTTAGAATGTATGAAAGTAACATGATCTTCCGCTGCACACAATCTCTGATATGATGATACCGGATGTCAATGTGTTTAGATCTATCATGAAATACTAGATTAACCGAGAGTTTGATGCAACTCTGATTATCACAATATATCACAGTAGGATCTAAGTGTGAACCGAACAACCCGACCAGGATCTTCCTCATCCATATAGCCTCGCATGCAGCCAAACTTGTTGCCATATACTCGGCCTCCGTTGAACTGAGTGCCATGGATATCTGCTTCCTGCTATACCAAGAAACTGTTGTCAACCTGATACTAAAAATCCCTCCGGATGTGCTCTTTCTGTCCATTGGGCTCCCTGCCCAATCTGCATCCGTGAAGCCACATAGCTTCACCTCATCCGACTGTTTGTACCATAATCCATATCCTGATGTGCCTCTGAGATATCTCAATACATGCTTGCCTGCCTTCCAAAAGAGCTTGGTAGGCTTAACCATAGCTTGTGAAAGCTGGTTAACAGCATAGCATATGTCAGGTGGGTAGCCATTGACCGGATACATAAACTGTTGTCGATAAACGATGGCATCCACTACCCTCATTGATAGCATCCTCCTTCCCTCCATCCACCAAGAAAGTGTATCAACAGGCTTGCAGCCATGCATGTTGAACTTCTCTAGTATCTCCCGGGCATACTTACCCTGAGAAACAAACAGTCCACCACTACGCTGCCAAATTTCCAATCCCAGGAAATAATGAAGGAGGCCCAAGTCCTTCATCTCAAACTCCTTTGCAAGATTAGCCTTGCATGAATGTATCAACAGTTCATCACCTGTCAAAATCAAATCATCTACATAAAGTATAATGATCATCAACTTACCCTCCACCACAATCTGGTATAGGTTAGGATCCGCCTCACTCTTGGAGAATCCAAGTCTGGTGAAATAACTGTCTATCCGTGTGTACCAAGCACAAGGTGCTTGTTTCAACCCATAACACGCTCTCTTGAGCCTGCACACATGCGAATCGCTGCTGAATATCTCGAAACCTTCAGGATACTCTATGTACACGTACTCCTCAATGAATCCGTTGAGGAACACAGTCTTCACATTCATCTGATGAATGTGCCACCCCATCTGCGCTGAGAGAGAAAGAATCATCCGTATGGAAGAATACCTCGCGACAGGTGCAAAGGTCTCCTCATAATCGATCCCCTCAATATGTGAAAAGCCTCGGGCAACAAATCTTGCCTTATACTTCTCCACACTCCCGTCAGCTGCCTGCTTCACTTTGTAGATCCATCTCGAACCCACCACTGATTTCCCCTCCGGTCTCGGGACAATCTCCCATGCACTGTTTCTGACAATCGAATCATACTCTTCCACCATGGCATCTACCCATGCGGGATCCTCCATAGCTTCCTCGAAAGAGGATGGCTCTGTCACAATACACTTGCTCATAAGAGCCATGTATCCAGTATACCGGTCAGGTGACTGTCTCTATCTGTGTTGTGATGTAGGTGCTCCTACAACCTTCTCTGCATCTTGAGCCAGTCACTCAGCTTCTGTAGTGCGCTTCCGCCCTCTGATGGTTGGTGTTGCTTGAGTGGTCTCTTCCACTCCATGAACCTCATCTTGTGGTTGATCCACATCCTGAGACTCATCCTTAGGAACTAATAGCTCTTCATCTGCATGCAAGTGTGGCTCCCTCTCAAGCGAACACTTCATGGCTTTCTCCTCATGAAATTTGATATCCCGTCGCACAACAGTCTTGCGACTGTCTGGAAAATACACACGATATTTGTGGGCGTATCAGTGTACCCCACAAATATCCCAACCTCTACGGTCGGCTCCAGCTTCTTCCTGGCATCCTTCGTCACATGAATGTAAACAGGTGAGCCAAAAATCTTCAAATGAGAAATATTAGGCTTCTTACCATAAAACGCCTCTTCGGGTGTACTCATACCAAGTACTCTGTGAGGACAACGGTTACTGCTGCATATCTTGAGAAAATATTGCTGCCTCTGCCTGGTGAATGGGTAGGCCACAGTCATGTGACATCGCCGCGCGGCACCGCAGTCGTTTTGTTTCTTACCGCTCGGCAACCTCATTCTCGCATGGGTTATGAGGTGCTATGAGCTCTCTTCGGATTCCTTCTACGCTGCAAAAGTCCTTGAATTCGCCAGAGATGAATTCACCACCATTGTCGCTCCTAAGAGCCTTCACCTGCTTCCCCGATTCTTTCTCAACCAGTGCCTTGAACTCACAGAACTTTGAGTATGTCTCTCTCTTCTTCTGCATGAAGAAGATCCAGCACTTCCGAGAAAAATCATCAACAAAGATCACATAGTACCTGTGCTTTGTTTTCGAAGCTACTGAGAAAGGTCCACACACGTCTGTGTGAATTCTCTCAAGGATCGTCGTGGCGCGACTATCCTTCTCGTGAAAGGTGGCTTTCATAAATTTTCCCAAGGTACACCCCTTGCACTGATCTGACTGCGCAAGAGTGCCTTTAGGAAGCCCAGTAGAAATCTGCTGCAGTATCTTCAAAGCTCCATGGTGAAGGTGGCCCAATCTCCGGTGCCACAACTCGCCATTATCCCGGCTCACCACTCCTTCTGCCTTGCCTGCCATTGCTGCGCAGCCATCTACCTGCAATTGATAAAGGTTCTTAACTCGAACCCCTATCCTCCGGGTCTCACCAGTTGCCTTACTACGCAGGAAAGCCTTTCCTTCGCTAAAGACAACATCATATCCCTTGTCTTCTAACATCGCCACAGAGATAAGATTCTTCTTCAATCATGGAACATGCATCACTTCCTTCAATACGAAGGGTTTACCAGACTCCCTCTCAAAGGAAATGGTACCGATACCGGTCGCACTGTATCTACCATCATCGCCCATCTCGATGTGCACTCCAAGATCTTTCTCATCCAGATCAGTAAACAAATCTCAATCTCCTGTCATGTGAAAAGACGCACCACTGTCAAGAAACCACACTGAACCCATCACACTTGAAACCAAGCATGCGATCAGCGAGAAATACATCTCAAACTACGAGGATAAGGCCTCTCCAGCTACAGATCCAGCAACCTGCTTATTCTTCTTCTGTGGACAACTAGTGGCGTAATGTCCGTGTTGGTGACAGTGAAAGCACTTCACCTTGGACATGCCCTGCTTCTTGCCTTTTGCACTAGAATGAGAAGTTTTCCTACTCTTCCCCTTCTTTTCTTTGGCAACCAAAGAGAAATTCTCTTCATCAGAGTTCTTTGATGAAGATTCATCCCTGGTACTCCGCCTTATCTCCTCTTGCACAAGATCCGACCAAAGTCGCTCCCATCCTGGCAATTTCTCCCGACCATTGACAGAGTCCTGATAGGAATGCCAACTCTTCAGAAGCCCAAGGAGAGCCAAGCTCACCAATTCCTCGTCATCTACAGTCACCCCCACACTTCCCAGCTCATCCCTGCATTGGATGAACTTCGTGAGGTACTTGGGCATACTGTCGCCTTTCTCCATTTTTATGTTCCTGAGTTTATCCTTGAGCGCCAACTTCCTCTAGTCACTCTTGCTTTGGAATAAGTCTATCAAATATTTCCACATCAATAATGGAAGCCTTACCATGAATCTTGGATTTTAATCACAGTCCTTCACACCTTCAATAAGATCACGGCACTTTGCTATCTTCTTTTGCCATGCGTCAAGTATGGCAGCATCACTAGAAGTAGGCTTTGGAATTTCTGCATCTATGAACTCCTTCAACCCATTGTCATCCAGCACCGCCTCCATCCTGTCCTTCCATGCAATATAATTCGAGCTGCCCTCAAGGGCATACTCGAATCGCAATCCGTTGAAAAACTTCTCAACTTCGACACCAAGAAAACACTGCTGCAAATTCGAATTCCACTAGCACAAAACTCAACCGCTTCAATGCTTTACAATTGCTCCAATGATCAATATCGCTCTGATACAATGTAGAAATTTGAATAAGCGATACTATTATTCTGAATTCTACGATCACACACTATTTTAGCTTCATGCATAATACGAAAATCTCTTCATTGATCATTAATTGCAAAAATAAAATCAATTGCATGCACACATTAAAACCACAAACAATCACACATATGAACACAGTATTTAATGGGAAAGCTTAAAGTTGAAAACCTCAACTATCTGTATATTATATGTCATGGAGATCATGTAACAATCATAGTACAAGGCTCCTCACAAGCTCTCAACACAACCTCGAATTGCTACACACTATCAAACTAGATCTAGCAAAACACATGCTCCAATATTTTGCCACTTGATAGCCAGCCTCTATTGCATAATAAATGCTATGGGATGGCTCATTAAATAACATAAACCACCTGGCTTGTACTGCGCAATCCTCATGGGCTTCTCCAATTATCTGTGTGTTGAAAATAGCAACTGTATAGTCACAACTGATAGTTAACACGCTCTTTCACCTTATCTCTTGCAATGGTCTCCACGAAGCTATCCATGCACGGGATTCGCCCGTACATTCTTTAAGTTGATTAATGAGTTTATAATTAGTGAATTAATTAATAATTAATTCACACCACTCTCACTAATTGTATCAATTAGTTAAACTAGATACAAATAGCTCAACTATGTTTACATTAGTTAAACTGAATACAACTCCACTAGCTTCCTCAATCAACTCCACCAAACTCTGTCACATGAGTTCTAACTGAAGTATCCATGAAATAGCTCCACATAAACCTCAGGAATAGCGTAATTCCTTCTTTCAGCTCCCGTGCCACAACTGTGCACTTAACTGAAGTGCTCCACGAGAATAAGATAATGTTTAGAGTCTAAATATTATTAAGAGATAATAATATTCGACATATCTATTTTTAGACTGGAAATCTAAAAATAGATTCCACCCAGTATGTCTAAAAATAGAATTCCATATATTTTTTCCGACTTGACCAACCATCCACAAATAGCCTCTTGCAACTCATAGAACATGATCCATATGTCTAAAAATAGACTTTGCGCCAAAAATAGCCTGCGGGCCCACTTAGTGAAGGCGACTCCTTTCCACTAAGCTCATCATCTTGTTGCAATCTCAACACCTTGTTTGTCCTCAATGCTTCAACTTTAGAGGCTTTTCTCTCTCATTGGTGTAGAAAACCCAAAACATGTATTGAAATCGAGTGGGAGCTTAGATAGAAAACAAAATGATAGCAACAATGAGAATGATCAAAGTGAAAAATGAATGGAAAACCCCTCCTATTTATAACAAAATATTGAGTTATCCTCAATAATGGTGAACAATAAAATATTATCAACCGAGATCTAGATCTAACCGCTTGGAATATTTTATTATATTTTTTTGGATGAAAAAGGTATTTAAATTGGGTAAATACCTTTATTTAGAAATAATAAACAAATAATGATTTGTTTACTTTTTCCTATGTGCTTTAGTCAAATTTAATAAAGAATAATAACTAAATAATGATTTAGTTAGTTATTCCTGGTGAAAAATAAGAAAAATAATGATTTTTCTAATTATTTCTCATAATTGGGCTAAATATGACAAATAATATTATTTAAACAATGGTTTAATTAATTATTCCTAGAGGAAAACCAAATAATTAAGGATTTGTTTAATTATTCCTCATGGGGTTTCTTGTTTTAACCAGAAATAACTTTATAAAATATGGTTTATTAAATTATTTTGTATAGTGAAAGTAATTTTACTATGGTAAAATTGATCCTACATGATGTACTTCTATCCATCTAATTAGAAATGGTTAGATTGCCAATTTTTGATGATAATAGATTCCCCCCCAACGTGCGAGCGTTAGGAGAAAATTGTATGATCGAAGTACAATGTAAGAACACAATCACTAAACACCGAAGGGGATTCAGAGAAAGAGAGACCTGAGTGAAGCGAAGCGAGAGAGAACAATGAACGAGGGGGCAAGACCTACAAAGTGATATAAGTCTCCTTTTATGATGGAGTACATGTTCTCAATGAGGCAGGGGAGGCATACACATGCCTGCCTAGATGACAAAGTACAAAGAATAATGGTGAGCCCAGCAATGTGGGATTGAGCTACAAAATGTATAATACATGATACATGACATGATGGCATCAATGGGCCATAAAATAATACAATGGATCCCATATACATAATGCGCCTGGAAAATCATGTGCCACGACTAAAGACAATAACATATGAGTACATGAGACACAAATAGTGCCCCTCCATATAACATGGGGAGGGTGGTTGCATATAACAACCAAAGAAGCCATGTTGAACAGGAAAGGGCTTTGAAGATCTGAATAGATCATCTAAATGATACATGCATGTTGTGGGCACTACAAGCAGCATAAACTAAACCCATCAAATCTGTGGAACTGCATCTGAGGCTGTAGCATAATTTGAGGTCATCCTCACAAGCAAAATGATAGGAAAATATGACAATGACCGTGGATCAAAGTCAGACCAAAAGTATAAATCTAGAGTGATCTTTAGGCAACAAAAGATAGTGAGTGAATGGAAAAACCCTTCTATTTATAACAAAATATTGAGTTAGTCTAGATATTGGAGCATAATTAAAATATTATTAACCAAATCTAGATCCAACTTTTATGGAATATTTCATTATATTTGTTGGAGGGAAAAAGAATTTGACATGGGTCAAATCCCTTTATTTGTAAATAATAAATAAATAAATGTTTTATTTATTATTTTAAGGATGTGGTTGAGTAATAATCAAATAAATAATGATTTATTTAATTATTTATAAATAATTTAGTCAAATTTAACAAGGAATATTATTTAAATAAGGCTTAAATAATTATTCCTAGAAAATAATAAGATAAATGATAATTTATCTAATTAATTTTCCTATTTTGGGTTAAATATGACCAAAAATATTAATTAAATTTTTGTTTAACTAATTATTCCTTGGGGAAAATCAAACAAATGTGGATTTATTTAATATTTCCTCATGGGGTTTCATGTTTAGACCATAAACAACTTAATAAAGGTGGTTTACTAAGTTATTTTTCATAGTGAAAGCAATTTTACTTAAGGTAAAATTGGTCTTACATGGTGTACTTAGGTCCATCTAATAGTAACATGTTAGATAACCAAAAATTGGTGTAACAGATTGCCCCCAGCGTGCGAGCGTTAGAAGCTAATCGTATGACCGAAGTACGTTGTAAGAACTCAATCTCTGGACACCAAAGGAGAAGTCAGAGAGAGAGAAATATAAGCTAGACCAAAGCGCTAGAGGACTAGACCCTGAGGAGGCGAGACTTACAGGTGTGACAAGTCTCTTTTATGAGTGAGTACCTGTGCTATAGGTGGTGGGGTAGGCATACCTATGCCCGCCGAGACAAAGTACAAAGAATAATGCATCCAGTAAATAAGTGACTGAACAATATAGTACATGCTGGCGTAAACATGAGCTAGGTAAAAACATGATAATGAATCCCACATACATACTGTGCCTAGGATAATAGCTAGGACTTATACAATAATATCTGAGTACATGAGATACAAATACAACCCAAATTCCCCTGTAAACAGGAAAGGGCTCTGAAAATCTGACTGATACATGCAAAAAAAAGGGCGCTGCAAGCGGCTGAGGCCGACATCATCAAATCTATGGAGCTGCATCAAAGGCTGTAATGAAGAGGTCATCCGGGCATGTGGGGGGCTACCTGTAGGGCCACCCCCTCATGAGGGCTGAAATATCTCACACACACCCAGGAATCGCCAGTATCATCTGCTGCATCACTAAACCATCAAGTATATGGATCTCGATCATGCTGAAAGGAGCTGGAGCTAAGAAACAATCAAGTCAAAGGGAAATAAGGAGTCCATTTACCTGATATGAGGCATCGAACAAGAGTGGAAGCTGGAACCAAGGTACATCACCCTCTAGACCTGTCTTCTGGAATGAATGATCTGATGTCGAAAGAAGGAGGTTCGCCATAGGTGAGGCAATAAGGGATACTCAACTAAGGCATGAGAGAAAATAGTAGAGCGACTAACAGACTGACACCAGGGATAATGATGAAATGGGGGGTACTGAGTAGTGGACAGACGATTTCCTTTGCTAGAGCATAAAGGGCATGGATGACCTAGTAGCAACTGACACAATATCATAAGGGATAGGGGACAATAGGACTGAAGGCCATAATGTGCGACACGAGAGAGGAACCAAGCAATGAAGGATGGAGGACTATAGTGGGATACAAAGGGATTCGGGATGGACTCCATGGATGCGATGATGAATCAACTTAGATGCTCTAAAAAATGGTGAATCGATGATGCTACCATATAGAAAAGGTCCAATGGGGACCATAAAAACATGAGTACAAGATGGTTACTCACGACGAAAATCAACATGAGCATGGTCAAGTATGGAGGCAAAGTGGTGCCCCAAGTACATGTGTTGCAAGTGAATAAATTTGGTTTTAAGGAGTGGTGAAGTGACCCTTCTTGGACAAAATGTGTCCTCGTGAAGTATCAAATCACGAAAAACTAACAGATACCCATTTGAGGGCTCGGTGAGATCTTTCCAACGGTACAGACAGTTTGTCAAACAAAGCTACGGTTTGGCCATAGCAGGCGAAATAAAAATTAGGGGTTTCTCTTTTAATAAGGAATTTTCCCTCCAAATTCACTCATTTTCAAGTGGAGCTGTGGTGAATGTAGAGAGGAAAGAAGGCCCTAAATATTGCAGTGATTGTAGTGAGCAAACCGACCGTTGGAATCGAGATCCGTCAATTGTAGGTAAGAGGCCTAACCCTACTCTTTCAATTAAATGGATTGAAAGTTTAGTTTAGGTCCCCAGAGCTTAGGAACAGACCCCTGCTCCTCTTCACAGTCAAGTCACACTTTTTGGGGAAAAAATTGCGACTTGGGTGGTAGGTTTTGAGTAGAAAACTACGACCTGTCCCAGGATTGGACCTAAAAAGTGCAACCTGACAAGGAGGGGTTTTTCTGTGTTTTTTTTTGCTGAGAAATGGGTTTTTATGTTTGGATACAGTCTTTCTTATCTATACACTGATAAATATGATGGTTTTGTGCCAATATGGCAGAATTACGGATCAATTGGAGAGAGAGATACCTGGACACATTATGGTCGGAGATCCGAGAGGATCAGGGTGTCCGCAGTGCATTGGCCAGGTTTTAGGTTCTAAAGTTTGTGGAGAGCCCTCTGATGAGAGTTAGAGAGCCCTTTTTGGCCCATATTTTCAGTTATTGGGATCTAGACCATGAGGACCGGATCGAGTTGATGGTCTAGGATATATATTTTCTGACTGGTCTCCCACCACTTGGGATGGTCGGGAATACTCAGCCAGTGTTGTCGCGAGGGCGGAACATCATGGAGTTTGTAAAGCGCCATTTTCAACCAGGTCTAAATGTCAAGGTGACACGAATACCCATTGGGGACCTAGAGAGGTTAGAGACCCGTGCTGTGGCCGCAGCGATGCTGCGGATCCTGGGCAACCAGGCACTCCACCACATCACTGGAGGGCAGATGATGCTTGTGGAGAGTGTGTTGAGTGGGACCTACTATGGGTGGGCCCAGATGATGCTCTCATCGTTGAAACAATAGTTGTCACTATGCAAGTGGCAAGTGAACCATAACTATGCATATGGTACAATCTTGTGCTCGCTCTTCTTTGAGAAGATCCCGACACTTCGACCTCACATACAGCTCCAGGATGGGGGCCCAAGGGAGCCCAGGATGTGTCGGTGGGGGCGACTACTGTGCAAAGGAGGAGTGGGGCAGTAGGATAGGTGTTCTGACCCAAGTTCTTTGCTCATTGAGATTAGATGCCATTGTACATAGACGACTATCCCTATAGTGGGATGAGTTATCATGGGGATCCGGATTTTCCGCTGCTACCTGGTCGAGTATGTGGGCCCGATGGTAAGTGACAAATTGCTAATATTTTATGTGCATTGTAAAGTTTCAGAATATTGTATATGGTACTGATTCTTCTACTTTTGGTATGCAGATACAGCACTGGTAAAACCAAGTGGGTATATGGGACGGCCTGCAGAATCAGGAACTGTCGGACCTAGTGGATCGAGAGCACCACAAAATGAGGATGAAACAACCCTCCTGAAGGACATCCATCGTAGATGTGAGAGGCTTATGATTGGTGTTTCAGAGCGTGGCTGGCAAGACTTGGACAACCAGTACATAGAGCCATGTATTAGTCTACCCTTGGAGTAGCGAGGGGTCATGCGGCACATAGCGATGCCTGGGCAGGGGATGCGCGATCTATGAGTTGCAGGAGTAGAGCCATTGGCTCGAGATCCTCCAGATAGTGATCAGGGAAAATTTTAGGGGCGAATTTTAGCCCAAAGGCGAATTTTAAGGGATTTTAAATTTTATTAGGGCAATTTTTTTATATAAAACCCACTTTTTATAGTTTAATAAAGTTAGCCCAATAAATATTTTAAAAATAATTAATTATTAACTATTAGCCCACCAAAAAAAGGGCGCACAAATCTGGAAACATGAAATTCGCCCCAGATTTTCCAGATTTCCATGGCATTCGCCTGGATTTACAGGATCAGAGGAAGGGGTTAGAGTGATTCGCCCCATTTTTTCACTGGTTCAGAGAGGTGGCTGGGCTTTGAAGTTTGTGCACACCGATCTTCTGGCTATTCTTGCTGGTTGAGGGTTGTTCTCGCTGGCTGAGCGAGGCCGACCCTCTCTGGTCCGTCCCTCTCTGGTCCATTAGGGCCTTCCATAGTTCGTATAAAGCAGAGAATCTAGATACACTTCGAAAGAGAAAGAGATGGTGATGTGGGAGATCGCCATAGCCTACGTGCTCGGCCTGCGCATGTACAACCTCGCTTTTAGACTCCAACACCGACTAATCGGCCTGTTCAGTTCCAAAATCTCGTTGGAGTCTAAACGGTATGCACCTTCCCTTTCTCGATTTCAAGATCTCTGTAGACTATTTCAAGATGATTTCTCGATTCCCTTTCTCGATTTCAAGATCTCTGTAGACTGTTTGACAGAGCGTGCACAGAGTGACCTGTGCTACAGATACTTGCTGTCAAACTAGGATTTGGGAGGTCCACTGCCAACATAAATAGAGAGAGGCCTTTTGAAGCTGAGAGGGGATTCATTTTGCTCGAAGCAGAGAACTGAAGGTCGAAATAATTTCGATAAGGTGCAATTTCATTGTTTGAAGCGCACAACAATCTATTCACTCGTTTGACAGGGTGTGCACAGAGTGACCTGTGATACAGATACTCGCTGTCAACGAACACCACACTATACCAATTCACTTTCTCAGGGAAGCGAATTGCTGGGACATAATTCATTTTCTTCCTGCAAAACCCCACCACGAAACTCCGTTGGTCTTGATAAACCCACCATATAAATCCCCAATTCTTCCTAATACTCTGCGGGGATCGTGCGTTCATCGTGTTGGCGGAAGCCATGGCCACGTCATCGAGGTTTGCTTCCGCGTTTGCAGGTACCATCGATTTCTCTTTTACAGGCCAGTGTTTGAGGGGATCCCAATTGTCGGGTATTGTAAAGCCCAAACAAAAGAAGGCAGAAACCGGTGCTCTGAATACGAGGGCCGAAACCCAGTCAGAGGAATCCCCTGTTTCTCTTAACAAGTCAAAGGAAGCCAGCATCACCGCTCTCAAACAGCTAAAGGCCTCTTCTGCAAATCGTATGTATCCATATCTTATGTCTTGTGGACATTTTATACTGCAATTTACATCTTCTAAACAATAATGCACCTCCTTCCGCTAATTGATAGAAAATCAAGGAGCTTCACAGTATAGCACAAATAAATGGTTTCTGCAATTGAATAATTTCTCATTGATTACACATATACACTAAATTACACATATTCGTATCCAAATGTAAGGGGGTGGAAGTGGAGTATTACAAATCGAACCATTTTGGTTCTCAAAGCAATTTCAATGGTTATAAATGGAAGACTAATATTGATAATTTGTGAAATAAAGCATGCAATTTTTTCTGCAATATGAAATTGCCTGTGTCAGCTGTTTTGCATAATATTAGTTCGTAAATGCTGAATAATGAGTGGGTTAATGCATATTTTTATCCTTTTTTTAGAATACACAAAGGAGAGAAGCAGCATTTTGGTTATAGGGCTGAGTGTCCATACTGCACTTGTAGAGATGAGTGAAAAGCTGGCTATACCTGAAGCAGAAAGGCCACGTGCAATTGGGGAACTTTGTAGCTTAAATCATATTGAAGAGGCAGCAGTTCTTAGCACTTGCAATAGGATGGAAATTTATGTTGTCGCTTTGTCTTGGCATAGGGGAATTCGAGAGGTGACCGAATGGATGGCCAAGGTATTAACATTTTCTTTTCTTCTTATGTAATTTTTTCAAATATACTTCTGTCAAACAGCATTTGTTGTAGTGTTTAGGGTCTTCAAGTTACCAACCTGTGGCCTGTGGTCCATTTTCATTGATTTCACATCACTCAATGGAGGTTGTGACACGCAAGTCAGATTTATGTAGTATTGGAAGACCTGAGCTTCGATGACTTTTGGACTGCCTAGGCTTGCACTGGTTAAATTTTGGCCCATGTTCTTTTTCCCTGTCAGGAACTTTCATAATGAAACCCCCATTCCAGTAATTCATGTGTGGATAAGTTTTCCATCCTTTCCCATGCAGTCAATTTTCTCTCGGACATTTTTCTGTTAGGAATGAAATTAAGATATCAAGCATTGTTCTTATGTTTCTTTCCTGATTTATAGACAAGTGGAATACCTCTTGGAGAGCTTCGGGAGCACCTGTTCATGTTGCGTGACAATTATGCATCACAACATTTATTCCAAGTAGCATCTGGTCTTGACTCTCTTGTTCTTGGTGAAGGCCAAATCCTTGCACAAGTTAAGCAAGTGCACAAAGTAGGCCAGGGAGTCTTGGGATTTGAGAGAAATATTGGTGGCCTCTTCAAACATGCTATCACAGCAGGAAAGCGAGTGTGATCAGAAACAAATATTTCTGCAGGTGCTGTTTCTGTTAGTTCTGCTGCTGTTGAGCTGGCCATTATGAAGCTCCCAAAGGATGGTATTTTTTTTGCCAAAATGCTAGTTATTGGGGCAGGCAAGATGGGAAAGCTTGCGATAAGACATTTAATTGCAAAAGGGTGCAAGAGAATTGTTGTAGTTAACAGATCTGAGGAAAGGGTTTCGCTCTTACAGCAAGAATTAACTGGGGCAGAACTGATCTATAAGCCGCTTACTGAGATGCTTAATAGTGCTGCAGAAGCAGATGTAGTCTTCACGAGCACAGCATCAGAAACACCACTATTTTTGAAGGAGCACGCTGAAGTTCTTCCTCCTGTGTCTGCAAAAATGGGAGGGATTTGACTTTTCATAGATATTGTTGTACCTAGGAATTTGGCTGCCTGTGTTTCAGAAGTAAATTCATCTAGAGTATATAATGTTGATGACCTCAAAGAAGTGGTTGTTGCAAACAAGGAGGACAGACAGAAAAAGGCTCTGGAAGCTCAGATTATTATCGATGAGGAGTTGAGGCTATTTGAAGCATGGAGAGATTCTTTGGAGACAGTGCCTACCATAAAGAAACTGAGGGCTTATGCAGAGAGGATAATAATTGCAGAGCTAGAGAAATTCTTGTAAAAAATGGGAGATGATGTTTCTAAGAAAAACAGGAAACTTGTGGATGGCCTAAGTAGAGGCATTGTCAACAAGTTGCTACATGGTCCTATGCAGCATTTGAGATGTGATGGCAGTGACAGTCGAACTTTGAGTGAGACTCTGGAAAATATGCATGCTCTTGAGCGAACGTTTAGCCTTGAATCAGACATATTTGTATTGGAGCAGAAACTTAGGGCTAAGATTGAACAAGCTCAAAAGTAAATATCTGTTTTCTACCGAATGTTTTGATTTCCATATTATAACCATTCATGGGGGTGTAACATCTTCAACTGTATCTTTTGAATTTTCCTCTTCAGTCTTCTGCCAAGGGAAGTGTACAACAGAGTCCATTGAGATTCTAAGGCCAATAAGAAGCACTACCCTTCATTATTTCCTGTCAACCCATCATTGATTCTCTCTCAACTTTTGGTAGTTATAATAGGAAGCAGTCAATGGTTGCTTCATAGATCTAATTGATTCATGGAAAATATTAAACGTAGTGTAGCCTTTGAGGTCTACCATGGTTATTGTATGTGATGTTGGATGATTCATTAACAACATTTTATCGTTTAGGGAAGAGATGCCTTAGGCACTCTTTATTTTGCTATTATTACTTGATGTACTTTCAAGCCCATTCATGTGGTGTGCCTTTCAATATATAAAAATTGTGTGCTTGTCAATCTTAAATAAGGTGGCAAATTTAATAACAGCACAGCAAGGTTCTTTCTACTTTCATCAATATAGCTTATTTAAGAGAAACCTGTATGCTATCTTTTAATTCTTCATTGTTTCGTTTTCCCTAACAGTAGCAAGTAAGCTTCAGTGTCATTAAAGTTGAACAACTGCACAAGATGAACCATCATAATACAGACATTGACATTGCAAATGAATTGTTAACAAAAGTTGTAGCAAAGATCATTCCTAAAAATGCTTCTAAGGCAGGGGCCAGGTAAGGATACATTGGTGTCCTTTTTGCATACCAATTGATGCATGTGTTGTTTTTTACTTTGGAGTTTGGGTATACTTTTTTATTTTATTGGGATTGCATATCTTATAAGCATATAGAGGAAGAAGACCTTTTGAGATTCTCGAAGAAGAGTGAGTGGCTATTTTAGCACTCTGTGGGAGCTATTGACACTGGCAAGATAAAAAATTCTTCTGTTAAGAATTGGATTGGGTGCTATGCATTTTTAATTTTGTTAAAGTTTTCTCCATTGTGCTTCCATGAATTTGGTGATACTAAGTGCCCAATTTTTTGACGTTAATGTTCTGCAGAGCTTACTCAGCTAATAACTATATTAGATATATAAACGACCCCACTGTTTTTTATTTAGAACTCGGGGATTGCTACAATGTCAATGCCCAGAAGCCTATTGGCAACAGACACTGTTTTTAGTTGGAGACTTGCAAGCAAATCTTCAACCTCTCAACAAACATGTTTTTTGACTTCACTATCAGGTGAATATTTATCTAGAAAGGAAGTCATTGGCCCAATGTAGTTGATCAGTTGCACCATACTGGTGCAATGACAATTTCCATTGTGATTATAATAATTGTTTATAGCCTTCCATTTAGTATGACATTTCGTGTTTAGTGTTTCTTAGATTACTCGCCGACTTACTTGGGAAACACTGAAAAAACACTACCACTAACTGGTTTTAGACTTTTAGTTACAATTAATCTTAAGAAAATCTTCAACAGGTTTCCCTCTGAAACAAAAATAATATCAATAAACTGTCATGAATTTACCAAGCATTGGAGTTGCCCAAATTCCTATGCATTGTAACTATTGCAGTAACTCTTGGGATACTTTTGTGTATAGCCCACCCTTTAGTATGACATGTTCATGTTTCGTGTTTAATTTGCAAGGTTGAAATGCATACAAATTATGCTTTGCCTTTAAACCTAAGAAGTTCCTATTGTTCACGGGGTTTGGAATTGTGGTTTGACATGGAAGTAGGCATAGAGGGATATTTTTACAGTCACACCAGCCTGTCAATTAAATCAATGTGAACTGTCTCTAAAGTTTGAACTAATCCTTGGTGAATGAAGGCCACAAATAATGCAAAGCCAACAAAACAGGACCAAAAATATTCTGTTGCCAGTATTTAGTAGACAAAACAAAGTGGTATAGACCTTAGACATTAAAATTATGGCTTGGATTTCATAAAATATGAATGATATAAATGTTGATGATGTATTGCTCAGACTAGATGGAATGGTTAAAATTGAAATTTTCTCTGTAGTTCTATTTACACACGTTGGGTGCAGAGGTAGATACAGGCTGATCTGTATGACTGTCTTTTCTAGTTGATTTAACAAATCTTACTCTGCCAAGCAAATGAATATCTATTTTAATAGGTTTAATGGATTCTACAAAACCATATTGAGGAAGGTAATGTAATTTAATTTATAGCATTTTGGAAATGGACATATAGTCCTAGCTTAAGTTTTCTAAGAATTGTTGAAATTGGGTAGCTCGGAAGGTATTTCCCCTTGGAAAAACCCTTGGGGTTTTCTGGTTTGTTGTTTGGGGTTTTGGACCCAAAGGAGTGGGCTTGGAACCCAAGGAAAGACATTTAATAATCTAATTTAAGTATGAGTTGCTTTAAGGGTCAAGTCAGCTCAGGTTGGCCAGCGAGACCAAGAGATAGGACCGTTGGGGTTTCACACCCCTTGGAAAAGTATAAATACAAAGACAAGGAGAAGTAAAGGACAATCTTCTTGTGTGGTGAGCAAAGGTGATAAAAGGACTTAGCCACATGTAGCAAAAGGAACTGCAACAGATGAACCTGCACAACAGGTCACTGGAATGGTTGAGATTGAAGCAGAATTGCAAGCTGAGCTAGAATACATACAAATGGATTTTCTCCAATCAAATTCAAAGCATCAGAGTACATTAGGTTCTAGTGAGGTGAGTTTTATGGTGATTCTATACCTTAGACTTATCATGATCCTTTTGGGTTTGAGTAATTCAGTTGATGTCTAGTGTTTTCTAGTTTCCACACATTAAGTAGAATTTTTAACGTCGATTTTCCACTAAGAAAGATAGGTGTCATTAAGGATATGTCTATTTCAGGGATTGTTAGGATTGTATACTAACTTGTAGGCTATTTTAAAGATCCATTTAGCATGTGAATGCCTCTAATGCTACCTTTCTTCAATAGAAGCTGTAAAAAGCTTTTATATTTGCTATCAGAGTGAAACAATGCAACGTTTTTCTTCTAGGAAAATGCCCTACTTTCCTTAAGAATTTTTTTTTTTTTTTTTTGCATCACTGAACACCTCCAAACTAAGGGGAACATAATTTTTAAGTTTGCCTCATTGCAATTTGCAATTAAAGTTGGGACTCATTGAAACTTCAATGTATTTTCCCTTGTTTTATCCTTAACCCCTACACAATTTTGGATAGAGTTTGAACCACCTAAAGCATTTTCCTTTCTTTTATTTACATACCACCTGTTTTGGACGAGTTATTAGATAAAGAGCACAACTTATTGAAATTGTTTTAATCTTATGTGTCACAATATCAAACATTTGGTAATGACTTCTATAACATGATTCTTGTTCTAGATTATTTCCTTTGTTGTGATATAATTCTTCTTTTCATGAGGGTAAATTGAAGCATGCCAAACTCAGTTAGATGTACTTTGATCACTAAACAAATTAATCATAGATACATGTTTTCATGAGGGTAAATTGTTTGTTCTCATGATGGTAAATTGAAGCATGCCAAACTAAGTTAGATGTACTTTGATCACTAAACAAATTAATTATAGATACATGTTTTCATTCAACAGTTTCATGATGAGAGGAATAAAGCTGTTAAGAAGCTGCAAGATAATAGAGATTCACGCAAATAAAATATTTGTGATGTTTTGAAGCTTAGCGGTAGAGCCTGTAACACATTTTATAAATAATTGTGTCTGGCTTTTGGACATTTGTTTTTTGGGTTGTGGTCTACCCTACGTTGTGACATGTCAAACAGTTTTTGAGCTTGCTAAATCTGAACATTGAATGTATTTATTGTGCCTCTGATATCCATAAATCAATCATATTGTTTGTATATTAAACATGTTTTCATTGATTACAAAAATATTTTTTGATTGCCATTTCTGACTTATATCATGCACATATCTAAAATAATTTTGACATGCATGGTGTCTCTTCTATTCTACTTCCTTTTAAAGTAAGAAGACTTTTTGCAGTAAAATGTTTTGAGAGTAAACCTCTGAAAATGCATTTTGGTAATAATGGTCCAAGGGATTAGTCTAATATGATTGGGCATGAACAGTTTCTCCTGGCATTGTCTTGAACAATCTATGCTCTGCTACCATTTAATCAGCTGTTTCTCAGATATGAAGGTTGAATAATGGCCGAAAGGACAAAGTTTCATTATTTGATGTTGAACTGTTTGACTTAAATACATGTTTAATAAGTCTATCATAGCATTGTAGCAGGCATATATATGAATTATCTGGCCTAGTAAATATTTTAATCCTCCTATGCTTGGTTTGA